>RJVU01017170.1:382170-404979 GCA_003731715.1 Anabarilius grahami
AAAGTTCAAAAGAACAGCATTTATTTGAAATATAATCTTTTGTAACATTATAAATGTCTTTACTGTCACTTTTGAATGATTTAATGCATCCCTGTTGAATTAAAGTATTCATTTCTTTAATTTCTTTAAAAAAAAATTAAAATAAAAATTCTTACTGTCCCCAAACTTTTGAACGGTAGTGTATAATGTTACAAAAGCTTTGTATTTCAGATAAATGCTGTTCTTTTGAAGTTTTTATTAATCAAGGAATCCTGAAAAACTGTTTTCAACATTCATAATAATCAGAAATGTTTCTTGAGCAGCAAATCAGCATATTAGAATGATTTCTGAAGAATCGTATGACATTGAAGACTGGAGTGATGATACTGAAAATTCAACTTTACCATCACAGGAATAAATTACTTTGTAAAATATATTCAAATAGAAAAAATCTTGTTTTTTTTTGTTATTGTGCATTCCAAGTAATATCAATCAAACTGCAGTTGGGTTGTTTTGATTAAGTAATAATAACACCAAAAAATACAGGAAAAGATAAATATTAAAAATATATACTAGATTGTGGAAATGGCTAATATGCCCATAAGTGCTCCTCTGCAGCATCTACTACAGTGGTAATTTATTGTCTTTTTATTTCTAAATAAGTGTTTGCTTTCCTACATTGTGAAACTTTTTAGTTTTTTTAGACAAGCTATGAAGGATGAACAAATAATATTTTGGACATCACATTAAAAACAACATTCAAATTGGGCAATATTTAAAGCTTTGAAGTGCTGGGAAAAGTTGTGTGAAGCACTTAAGGCTGATTTATACTTCTGCGTCTGACCTACGCCGGAGCCTCTGCGCCGTAGGCTATGCGTCTGTTTTCATTTATACTTCTGCGTCGTTGTCCGCATCGACGTGCATGCAGACCACTAGGAGGCAGTGTACGCGGTTATGTTGAGGATCAAGGCAAAAGCCGAAGAAGAAACAGCTCGTCATGTGCATTGTCAGAGAAGCTTACATAAACCCTGCGTTCCATTCGGAAGGGCTCATCCCTATGCCCTAATCCCTTAAAAGGGTTTACCCTCCGGAGTGAGAGCTTCGAAGGGATGAAGGGTGTAGGAAAACTCTTCTTTTGGAACGCACTTCTGCGTCATCTTAACAAGACAATCAAAGAGGAGTAGATTGTGCAAGCTGCGCCCTTTATTTAACGTTAGTTTAATTATTTATTTATTTTAGGTGTATCGCATGTAAGCTATATTGTATTTATGTATTTTAAACATTTGAATGGACTGATAAAAGGAGCTGTAAAGTATTTTTGTTAAAGTACAATGTCGTTTTGACCATAATAATGTACCAAATCTAACTCGTATAAATATTAAAGTAGTACAGAAAAATATTATACATTCCTTTATAGTTAAAATCGAACTCTGAGCCTCCTGTACCCATTCTGTGACGTCAAACTTCCCTGTGCAAAGGATCATGGGGGCCCGAAGTGTCCATCAGTTGTTCCCTTCGAAATCCTTAATTCCGAAGGGCCCTTTGAAGTGGCCAGTGTTGAGCACTTCGGTTTGGAACGACCCTTCAATATGGCGGCCATGATTATTTTCACTCCGAAGTGCCCTTCAGAGGGCGATATATCCTGTTTGGAACGCATCGAAAGAAACGGCAGAGAAGCGGCAAATAGGTAACGTCTTTTGTTGCAGTTTGACTGTATGTGTCTCCAGAAACAGAGTGTTTTTTCATTCATATAGAAGTTGAAAGTGCTCGCGCTTCTCAGAGTGCTTCGCGCCAGTTTTTTGACCCGAGGTAGGGGTTCTGGCAGACCAATCACAGCGCTTGCGGTCCGCGTAGAATTGACGCGTTGTTACATTTTTGAAGAGGTGCACGTCAGGCTACGCCATAGGCTACGCGTGGTACAAACAGCCTACGCCGTATCTACGGCGTACACTCGACGCAGAAGTATAAATCAGCCTTTAGGGTTGTAGGCTACTACGTAACACTTACACTTTGTGTTCATTGTACAATATTTCTCATGGAAAGTGCTTGAATTCACCGCAGAATTAATAACATCACTGTGAAATCTTGTGAGAAGCATTCAAATTCGTCACAGAATTCTCTGTTAAACCACAGATATCAAACAGTTTCCACGTCAGCGCTGTTTTATCTGATATCTGTGGTTTAACAGAGCATTCTGCAATGAATTTGAATGCTTCTCACAAGATTTCACACGGATGTTATTAATTCTGTGGTGAATTCAAGCGCTTTCTTCCCAGTGCTGTGTAATAATGGTGTCGCCGTGTGATCGAGATAAGCCCGCTGCTCTGAACTCCTGTTGCGTTGTCTTTTTTTGGTCCGAGCTGCGCAGCTCAAACGAGTTGACTAAGGGTGTGTTCACACTTGTAGTTCGGTTCGTTTGGTTCCGGACCAAGAAAGAAAAAAAAAAAATGTAGTCCTGGTCCGATTAGCGTTCAGATTGGCAATTTTATCACCGAACCAAAAGATACCAAACCTAAAGTCATAGGGATACATTCACAACATGATTGGTCGGATTTTATGACGTATTGCCTATTTTGAGACGGAACTTACCGAACATCCAAAACAATGCTGTGTGCTGAGGTAAATGCGCTCGTTGTGTGTGCGTAGCCTGCATGTGATGGTATTTTGGTCAGCTGGGAATTCGTGAAGAGCTTATAAAACGTATGAAAGAGTCAAAACAGCGGCGGGAATCCATCCGTCACACACACAAACGATCTGCTAGGGCTGGGCGATATATCGCATGCGATTGTCACGCACATTTAGTCAGTAAAGCCGGTTCCCTGATTACCGCTAAATCGCCATCACCTGCTTTCAAATCAAGCGGCATATAATAGATAGAACCGTAGATCACTGACAAGCTACGCAATATCGCGTTCATATCGCAGAAGAATCGCCTTTGATAATGAACGCGATATTGCGTAGCTTGTCAGTGATCTACGGTTCTGTCTATTAAATGCCGCTCCATTTGAAAGCAGGTGATGGCGATTTAGCGGTAATCAGGGAACCGGCTTTACTGACGAAATGCGCATGACAATCGCATGCGATATATCGCCCAGCCCTGCGATCTGCTGCGTGGAGACGCGTGTCTGATGCCTGTCATGGGCAAACTCGCGACTATGACAAGAAAAACCGACATGCGTGAGGATTTTGTCCTTTTTAGGGTCTCATCTTCCTGTTTTTGGTTCGTTCACATGTCTTTGGTCTGTGTTGCGTTCATATATCATTCGAATCGCACCAGAGTTCGTTTAGAAGCGGACCGAGACCCATCTTTTCAGCGGTCTCGGTCCGCTTGTTTGGTGCGCACCAGGGTTCGGATGGCAGCGTTCACATATGTTTAAATGAACCGCACTAACCGAGCAATCACACCAGGGTTCGTTTTAATCGAACCAAACATGACAAGTGTGAACGCACCCTACATGTTGCGATGATGTCACGGGACGTGCCTTAGCCCAAAATCTGTGGCAATTAAGAAAAAATGCAAGCTCCTCCGATTATTGCGGAGTTTGCTTGATTTTGCAATAAATTCAGTGATCGCAGAATCGCAAAATCCTGGAGGGACTGCTCCAAAGTCTTGTTTGGCCACAACAGATTTTGCTAGATTTCCTGTGTTCGCAGTCGGGAATCTACTGTGTGGTGTGCTGTCTTGGTCACATCGCAACACTCCACACACTATAATAAAAAAAAAAGAAGTTAAATCTATGATTATTTTTGTTGTTGTCATGTTTGTGGTCTCTCACATTTTTGAAAATCTGATAAGATTTAAAAAAATCTTTTAGTGTGGGCCACCCTTTAAAAAGTGTGTACCTTTAAAGGGGTGGTTCATTGCAATTTCACTTTTTTAACTTTAGTTGGTGTGTGATGTTGCTGTTAGAGCACAAACAACATCTGCAAAGTTAAGATGCTAAGGGAGATATTTTCTTTTAAAGAATTCTCTGTTTAAGGACTACAACAAACGGCTGGTAGGGACTACAACAAGCTTCTTCCTGGGTTGGTGAAATCGCTAACCCTAAAATTTGCATAAACCCTGCCCCGAGAACATGACCCAAAGGGGGTGAGACCATGTTATTGCAATACAGTACATAACACAAATGCAATAGCATGTCATAAATGCAAGACGACAACATGACAAATTGCTCTGTAGGTATCTTAGTTCCCACACAAGCGATTTATAGATTACCATGACAGAAAATGTAATCAATAACTTTAAGTGAAAGTGAAGTGAGATGTGGTCAAGTATGGTGACCCATACTCGGAATTTGTGCTCTGCATTTAACCCATCCAAGTGCACACACACAGCAGTGAACACACACACCGTGAACACACACCCGGAGCAGTGGGCAGCCATTGCTGCGGCGCCCGGGGAGCAGTTGGGGGTACGGTGCCTTGCTCAAGGGTCTCACCTCAGTCGTGGTATTGAGGGTGGGGAGAGCGCTGGACATTCACTCCCCTCACCGACAATCCCTGCCGGACCTGAGACTCGAACCCATGACCTTTGGGTTACAAGTCCGACTCTCTATCCATTACATTTACATTTACATTTACATTTATGCATTTGGCAGACGCTTTTATCCAAAGCGACTTACATTGCATTATACTATACATTTGTATCTGAGTATGTGCAATCCCTGGGATCGAACCCATGACCTTGGCATTGCTAGTGCCACGCTCTAACCACTGAGCTACAGGAAAGCCATTAGGCCACGACTGCCCCCTAGTTAACTCCACATCAGCTACATAAATCCATCAACTAACCATTCAGAAACGTCCTGTTGCATTCTACATGTTGTCACTTCTTCTCGAGTCTCTCCATCTTTGTCCGACTCCGGTTTGAACATAAAAGGCTGAACAGTTTCTGACATTTTAAGCGAGTCTGCATGAGGTAATCAGCACTGCTAACACGAGCTCTTGAAACTCCGGCCTCTTTGTAGGAGCAGCAGCTCATTCGCATTTAAAGGGACAAAAACAGAGCGTTTTTGCTCACCCTCAAAAAGTGACAAATTTAACTTGCTATAAAAAATGATCTGTGCGGTATTTTAAGCTAAAACTTCACATACACACTCTGGGGACATCAGAGACTTATTTTACATCTTGTAAAAGTGGCATTATATGACCCCTTTAAAAAGTGAAAATACTTCTCTTTTTTTTTTATATATATCTAACAGCCATTGCTGCAACATCACAATACAGTACCTGCACTCATTCTCTGCTGTTCTACTCATGTCCGTCTTGGTCTTGTAATGTCCTCCCTTTTTGTGTGTTTCCTCTCGTCACATCTTGTCTCATCTTGTCATCTGATCTAGTCTTGTCTTGTTTCCTTGCTTCTCCTTATCTTTATTAGTAGATGGGTATCCGTTGCACCTAAATCATAATGAAAATGGAATGAATAAAACTACAGTGCAACCTATTGAATTCACAATTCAAATTCTACATTTTTTCCCCCATTTTCTTACTGTGCCTTACCAGGCCTTGTGGGTATGCAGAGCATAGTAAGATGGGTGACTTTAATATCACAGTTGGCCTGGATGGTCAGTAAAAAGTGTACTATTTTTAACCATTGCTGACTTAAAACCTAGAAACAAATAACTTAAAAAGGTTTACATGTTAAATATAAATTATGATATTTTCTATTTGGTGTATCCATTACTTTGTTCCAGTGATGCATCAGGTCGTTTGTAAAGTGACATGACTGAAATGAGAGTGATTCCTCTTTGGGGCTGCTGACCCGAGGACACATGCATAAGGGAAGGGCTCTGTTTATTTTGCTGTTTTTAGATTTATGAGATGATGAAAATAAGGTCACTTGTGTTCCCCCCAATAAGCATTGTGCACAAAGAAACAAATCATAATTTAACCAGGCAGTTAACACTAAAGGAAATCTATAATCTGTGACTATATGGATAGCATGAATTATGGAGAGAAAACATCTGTTCACCAGCTACTGTATGACACTTCAAACAGCTCAAGAACATTAGCACTGTTATGGTTTACATATCAGTGATTTTATCCTCAAGCAAAAGGACGTGAGCAATATAAACATGGCAAACATAATGATACACAGGTGATAATAATACATAACCAAGGAGACAAACGAGGACGTCATAATGGCTGTGTCCGAAAGTTTAGGCAGCTGACTTGTTGACTCGCTGCCTTATCAGGCAATGACTTTGCAGGCAGTGTTTGCACACAAAAGTACCTTAATTTTGTCAGATAAATACCTTAACCAAGTTTAGAGTTTTGTTCTGCCCTCATTTAAAATTTGATGGTTTAATCAGACTTGTAGGGTTATTAAAAACAAATACTCCCTCCTTACATCACTTCTGACCATATATATACTCTACATTAAAACCTGATTATTACTTCTGCAATGTATAATTGTGTACTTACAGTATTTTAAGCCAAGGCCGTAACCATGTATTGAATATTGGGGGACCAAAATTGTATTTATTTATTTTATATTTAAAGGAAGTTCTAGGTCTAATTGTATTTGTGAAGTAATCAATTTAAACTATTTGCAAATAATGTTTTATTTTAAAATATGCCCACATTCACTCTTATTCAAATGTCTAATATCTCAAAACTGCAAACTTCGTCACATTCAGTTATGAATTACTACCCGAATTCCGGAAATGTTGGGATGTTTTTTTAAATTTGAATAAAATGAAAACTAAAAGACTTTCTTTCAAATCACATGAGCCAATATTTTATTCACAATAGAACATAGATAACATAACAAATGTTTAAACGGAGAAATGTTACAATTTTATCCACTAAATGAGCTCATTCCCGTTTACACCTGGTGTTTTAATCCATCTCTTCTCCACGTTTGAACATGTCTGTCCGGATTTTTTTTTTTCTTTGAGGAGTGGGTCTATGGGTGGGTAAATGTATGGGCTTTTTCAGATCTTTCGATCTAATGGATGAAATAAGCTCACACAATGTGCACATGAACGTGACTGGAGATGACGGAAAGCAGCAGCTTTAGTTTCTGCTCTGATAGCCGAAAGACCACACCGAACGCTGCGAGTGAGAATGGTGAGAGAACATTGTGATTGGTAGGTCCTTCATCTTCAAACCAAACTTGGGTCTTCAGCTGACAAAGTTTAAATCCCGTCTGGCTAGCACACCTCCCATAATGTTTATGCATTAGGTTAGTAGGCGGAGAGTGGGCGGTCTTTTGCGCTGTTCAAACGCATTCAAAATTGCGTTTTCGACTACCTCTGGAAGTGGTCGAAAGTGGACAAGCTCAAAACTTTTTAGACCTCATTTACACCTGTATTTAGCGTCGTCCACTTGTGATCCAATTGACCAAAACTCATTTTAATACCAGGTGTAAACAGGGCCAAACAGAGTGGTGCAATCTGGGACATGACGAGGGGCCAGGGTACAAACCTTTTGGTAAGAATTTGTTACTTGCTGAGAAATGCGGGTTAATTGAGTTCTGTCTCCACTGCACTGTGATCTGCGTAAGAGAATTACCCTTCTAACTGCAGTTCTATTGTAAAAATGGAACACATTAATATTTAATAGATAGCCATATGCTTGTTTGAAAATAATACCTGGCACACCATTCATCATTCCATTAACCACACTTCAGCCCGTAAATCCTGCCCAGCTGGGTTACAAAGCCTTAGCTGCTCTGAAATTACTTTTGAGATATTTGATTTTGTATTTTAAGCATTGTTTCCTGTTGGAAATGTTCTTCAAGTGAGTGAGCAAGTGGTGACTGCAATGACATTACAGGCTAAAAGCCCTTTAAAGGTTTGTCACAGGTTACCGAGGAAGAAATCATCAGCGGTTAGTGAGAAGAACGAGAGAGAGAGAGAGAGAAAGAGAGGGGGAAAAAACATCCGGTATACCAATCCTCACATGTGTTTGACTGAAGATAACTTTATGATGCTGCCGTTGGGGTTTAGAGCCTTTTCTGCGCGTGGGCGTTTGAACGGCGAGATAGCGTTTAAGACGAGTTAGGTGTATATTTGGTATGTGTCCATACGCTAGCATTTTCGTCTAGAAAAATCACTTCAGCACAAAGCAAGAGACAGGTTTGTGTATGAAATGTCAAAAAATGAACCTGATGTTTTCTCCCTTCTACCTTCTCTTTTCTTACTTTCTCTGAGGGAAGGAAAGTAAAATTTCCATTTCCCTCTGTCATTGTTATCAGACGGCATGTCATAGTGTGCCCTCATCCCTCCCTAATCGTAAAGCTTTTGTGACAGGTTTCTGCAAAAGGATTCTTGTTTACTTATTTATTTCATATCACAGAAATGAGACAGTGAGGGATAAACATGCAGTTGTATCCTAATTCACTCTGGATTGGGGTTTTTATCAAGCCAGAGTTTGTTTGTGTTTATCTCAGGAGTTTCTGGTGCACATTTTTTCCACCCACCCCTCAGGCTAACCGCTCGTTGTGTGTTTACCTGCAATTTTCAATCAACGTGACAGAACAATAAAACATTCTTTCATTTAATTTCAAATCATTATCTAAATAAATACCCATTATCATAAAGGGTTATACACGCTTGAGGAGAGCTGCGTTAACAGTTTATTCTAGTTTTAGAGCATTAATTCTAATATCTGTTTTGGTAAGGTTTTGATAAGGTGTGTATTACTTTAAAACTGAAGTAATTCACTTGTGGAAAATAAAAAAAAGGGATAATTTGGGATTATCCTCCGTCGCGATTCAAGTCAACTCCAAATCGTACCGTGCAATCAGATTTGTTTATTTCAGTGACGCAAACAGCGTCACTCTAGCGCGGCGAAAGTCCCTTCAATATCAACAAAGATTGCGCACGGGAGACCCGAGAGTTTGTTCTATACAGCCGTGAATTCAGTTTTAAATGACCAAAAACACATTAATTATTTACTTTTCGCTGTTGACTCTCGTCGCTTTGCTAACGTCATATCCGCCCTTCTCTGATTGGTTTACTCCGCTTCCTGTTTGCTCGGATTTGCTCCGCCCTAGAAATCGAATTGATTCAATGGCCGACCAGACTCATCCGCTGGTACAGTGGTGAGGCTGGATTTTACAGGCAATAGTTTACGCATTTACTCAACTATACTCAATTATTCTGGTTGTAATACAAAAACCTGAGAAGTACTGTGCAGTAAATGTACAAGAATTGTAATCTAAGGTTCTGATTATTATTTATTATAAATTATAAAATCTGAGAACATTACCTTGATTGCAATAAAATCGAATTTACATAAGGAGGTGGATCACATTTACGTTCAAATGGTAATTCAGGTTGCACTTTATTTCACACTACATGTACTTACAGCGTACTTACCTAAGAAAATACTGGGTAATATAAGATAACTAAAGGGGTTAAAGGGTTAGTTCACCCAAAAATGAAATTTCTGTCATTAATTACTCACCCTCATTTCGTTCCACACCCATAAGACCTTCGTTCATCTTCAGAACACAAATTAAGATATTTTTGATAAAATCCGATGGCTCAGTGAGGCCTGCATTAATTGAAAGCAAGTTAATTTACACTTTCAAACACACAGAAAGGTACTAAAGTGATATTTAAAACAGTTCATGTGACTACAGTGGTTCAACCTCAATGTTATGAAGCGAAGAGAATACTTTTCTGTTTGCCAAAAAAAACAAAATAATGACTTTATTCAACATTATCTAGTGATGGGCGATTTCAAAACACTGCTTCATGAAGCTTAGAAGCTTTATGAATATTTTGTTTCAAATCAGTGGTTTGGAGCACCAAAGTCACGTGATTTCATTAAACGAGGCTTCGTTACGTCATAAGTGTTTCGAAATTTCAATGGTTCACGTGACTTTGGCAGTTTGATACACGCTCCAAACCACTGATTCGAAACAAAAGATTCATCAAAAATTAGAAAAAATTAGAAATCGCCATGAATAAAGTCACTTTATAACATTAAGGTTGAACCACTGCAGTCACATGAACTGTTTTAAATATCACTTTAGTACCTTTCTGGGCATTTGAAAGTGTAAATTAACTTGCTTTCAATTAATGCACTGAGCCATTGGATTTTATCAAAATAATAATTTGTGTTCCGAAGATGAACGAAGGTCTTACGGGTGTGGAACGACATGAGGGTGAGTAATTAATGACAGAATTTTCATTTTTGGGTGAACTAACTCTTTAAGGTTAGGTTTAGGGGTAGGTTCTGGGTTAGTACCTAGTTATTACTCAGTTTATTGTAATTACTATAATAAGTACATGGATAACATGCATTATATGTAAGTACAAGTATGTATATGGGGAACAGGACTGTAAAATTGCTACTGTAGTTCATTTACATGTAATAGAAACCCCAGTTGTAGCTAAAAACAGCTTCAGTTTTTTGGATTCTGTCAGATTTACTGAATAGAATGTGTTTGTGTGCCTGTGTAACCTTGCATGAGGTCCAACAGATGTCTTTTCTCCATTTTCACCAGTTTTCTCCATTATTTAATGTTGCTTCATAAAAGTCAACATTGCAAAATCGCATGTTGATGAATGGGTTTATAGTGCCAAAACTCTACTCACTCAAATCTGCTATTTGTCACAGGGTGCAGTTTGAATGCTCTAACTCGGTAATGTGGGTGATTACATTGAGGTTTTTTTCCTGATCCCAAAATTTATGGTGAGGAAGGGATTAAGAAAAACTGTCAGCTGACATGTACTTTTAGTCAGTAGAATTTCTGTTGGGGGACCATCAAAATAAATAGTTGTCAGCAGTGGTGGACAGTAACATACTATTTTTACATACTATTTTTACTGTTAAGTACATTTTTTCAAGTATCTGTACTTTATTGTAGTTTTTTTATTTTGGGAAACTTTTACTTTACTACATTCCAAAGCATAATATCATACTTTTTACTCCACTAATTTTTTATAAAAACATGTCATTCCTTCTTATTTTGAAATGTATCCTGACAAATAAATGTATTTAAAATTCATTATAGAGCTTTTATTGATTTTTAGCTACATTTTAAACCATAAAACAATGCAAAACATTTGGGAAACTTCTGTTTTGACCAACAGAAAGTACATTTTATATATGATGTTATTAAAATCTTAGGAGATAGCATTCAAAAAATTAACTGAAGATGTTTGAAACCAACATACATTTGTCTCAAAACTTCATAGTTATACACCCAGTCTTTGAATAAATATAAAATTAGTGCTATTCTCAGTACTGGACAAACATTTCTCACATTTAATCAAAAATTGTCATTAAGATTTTTCTCTGCAGCCCTGAGCCTGAAACTGAGAACAGCCAACACAGCATTTCCTCTGCAGTCAGAGAAGACGGTTTCTCTCGCTCAAGACACAGACATGAAATATAACCGTGTTAGATGTGCAGAGGGACACGGGATCCTGGTGCAGCTCTAATGTAATCTGTGCCCCTAGTTGCTCCTGGATTGTTTTATTCCAAGCGTGCAGACAGAAGGCAACAATCTTTAGGTGCACTTGCGATCCATCAGTGAGATGGACTGTGGAAATCTAACAACATAGATGTGGGTGGTATTATCAGCTTGACAAAAGTACTGGGCCAACCATAAATCATCTACTAGAAATCTGCCCTACAGGGAGCCAGAGTTCCATCAAGATGTCACTGCTGTAGGAAATGTCTGCATCCTCAGATCTGCTATTTTCCTCCATTTCTTGTTTTTATTTAACACTTATTCATGCTCTGAAACTTCTGAACAGTTTCCTTTGATTTTCCACTTCACAATAGGGCTGTGAAGAATTCTGAGCCCCCTGGCTAAATATTGCTTTGGGCACCATAACTTTTTTAAAGAGATCATATCATACTGTATTATTACTTTTTCTTTTCCACATTACAATGTTAGTAGAGTTTTACAGAAGTTAGGTTTTTTTTATGGAAAGCTTCTACCTTCTCTCTGACTTTTAGAATTATTTAGATAGCTCGTGCTATCCCCTTAAGAAATGCTTCTGTTGTTTGTGAAATAGTGCTGAGTGCTACGCTCCAAAAACGTCTTGGTTGAGTATGTAACCCTCGTTCCCTGAAGGAGGGAATGGAGACGTACATCCCGTCGCCAATTCGTCGGTTCACTTCTGACGTATGTCGAACGTGACAGACTGAAAGGGAACTCATACTATTAAGATCAGGTTGAACTAATCCGACATTTTGTGACCGATAAACTGCAGTCACTTATTTCACAATATTGGGATTCTGCAGAGCGGTAGGTGCTACCAAATTTTATTCTTACTGTTAGATCCACTAAAAATAATCATTTCTCTCTTATTTTCTCCATATTACTTCACCAATACCAAGTTTTAAATGTAAATAATGGTAGTGATTTGTTAATGTTTCGATATTATGGGGTCAGGAATTTCAGAACAAGCTATTTTTGCAGCTTAGTTTCAGTATTTCTTTCTTTTTTTTTTTTACTGGTTAATACGTTTTGTTTGGAATGGTCTGAAAGTTGCACCATGATTTCAAGGTATATCAAACTCTTTTATCTCAAAAGATCAAGGACAATTCCTCAAGCTATCAGCCCTTTAAGCAAGCTATCTTATATGTTGTCATATGTCTGTTCTTTAATTAGTTCCCTTGTTTCTGTTCATCAGTGTTACTACTTTCCTCTGATTATTTGATCTAACTTCTTATGGATTAGTTCCCTTAGCACTAAATTAGTTATATTAAGTATAATCCACCTTTCACGCAATTAACCACGGCCTTGCTTCCCTCATTCTAATTACTCAAACTATATGAAATTCAAGTAGTCCATATTATCTCTTGGGCCATTTTGGGTTGATAATCGTTCATAATCAGTTACCCAACTGAACTGATTTGAGGATGTGAAAGAGAAAATTTACATGGTGCAAGTTCCAACTATACTCTGTGGTGCAAGTTCCAACTATACTCTGTGTCGATAATACTTCGCCTATCCTTTGTGGCGCTCCTGACAGGAATATGTGTATAAAATAGAAGAAAACTAATTGAAGCGAAGAGAGAGAACTTTGAAATGCCTGTAAGCAAGGAATGTGTTCTTTTATTTAAACCTGGAGGGTTTTTGTTGGAGTTTTTTCTCACTTACCACTTGAGTGGTGACCAATGATGACTGGTGAGCAGGAACTGAAAATTCCTGAATGATGTTTGAGAGAATTAATTAAAGGCACTCCACAGTTTATTCAGTGATTATTAGGTGGCACTCAAAGGTGGAGGACTGGCCATAGTGGATCTATTTTCATTGGCAGAAGAAAGAATAAACAAAATAATTGGTCAAATTTGATCTTAAACGTAAGTTATTCATTCTTTACTGTAACTTATTCACATAAAACATGTACAGTGCTCAGCGTAAAGGAGTACACCCCCTTTGAAAAGTAACATTTTAAACAATATCTTAATGAACTCAAAAACAATTTCTAAAATGTTTACAAGACTAAGTTTTATATAACATCTGTTTAACTTATAACATGACAGTAAGGTTAATATTATAACTTAGATTACACATTTTTCAGTTTTACTCAAATTAGGGTGATGCAAAAATTAGTACACCCCACAAAAAAAAACTACTACATCTAGTACTTTGTATGGCTTCCATGATTTTTAATGACAGCACCAATGTCACCAATGTCTTCTAGGCATGGAATGAACAAGTTGGCGAAATTTTACAACTTCTATCTTTTTCCATTCTTCAAGAATGGCCTCTTTTAGAGACTGCATGCTGGATGGAGAGTGATGCTTGTCTCTTCAGAATTCCCCATAGGTGTTCGACTGAGTTCAGATCAGGAGCCACTGAATCACTTTCACCCTGTTCTTCTTCAGAAATCCAACAGTGGCCTTAGATGTGTTTAGGATCATTGTCATGTTGGAAAAGTGCACGACGACCAAGGGCACGGAGTGATGGCAGCATCTTCTCTTTCAGTATAGAGCAGTACATTTGTGAATTCATGATGCCATCAATGAAATGCAGCTCCCCGACACCAGCAGCACTCATGCAGCCCAACATAACTGTAGGCACCATGCATTTTTCTTTGTATTCCTCACCTTTGCAACACCGTACAGTTTTAAAGCCATCGTTTCCAAAAACATTTATCTTGGTCTCATCACTCCAGAGTATAGAGTCCCAGTAGTCTTCATCTTTGTCAGTATGGGCCCTGGCAAACTAGGTGGGCTTTTTTTGTGCCTGGGCTTTAGGAGAGGCTTCTTTCGTGGACGGCACCCATGCATGCCATTCCTCTGCAGTGTACGCCGTATTGAGTCACGGGAAATAGTCACCCCAGTTTGGCTTTTTTACTTCTTTAGATAACTGCAGTGAACTTGCATGTCAATTTTCTTCAACCCTTCTCATCAGAAGATGCTCCTGTCGAGGTGTTAACTTCCGTGGATGACTAGTTGCAGTTCCATCTTTTTAAAATTTTTGTACCACTTTTGCTACAGTATTTAGACTGATAGGTAAAGCTTTGCTGATCTTTTTGTAGCCTTCAACTTTCCGGTGTAAAGAAATTATTTTCTTTCTCAGGTCTTGTGACATTTCTCTTCCATGTGGTGCCATTGCTGACTGCATGAAATGGGAAGGGGTTTTAACACCCTTTTATAGTCAACTGTCTGCTGGACACCTGTGCAATGAATAATTAGACTCACCTGTGGTTGAATTCTTGTTAAATTAGACATTTGTAGTCTAAAATTTAGCTTCGCTCCAGAGACTTTCAGTGGGGTATACTCATTTTTGCATATTAACCCATTTGTGCCCAAGTTTTTCTGAATGGTTTTATGCATATAGTCCTGTTAATAGTGTCCTATGTGAACATGTTCTGCATTTATTTTTCCCAGGTTTTTGTTTTTTTTTTCTTAAAAATTGTGTTTGAATTTGCGGCAACTATAGTTGCCGGTGGGCAAATATGTTGTATGCACCCCTCAATGTAAAATTTGAATAGGAGGAGAACATTTATGCATCTAACTAAAAAAAAACTGCTTTCAACAGATCAGCAGATCAATCAAAGTCGAAGAACATTCTATGTGAACCCCAAAAAATCTGCATTTAGTTTATAATCTCTTGAATATAAAAACTCAACAAACAACACATCCATTAGTCTTTAAGTGGTGGAACATAGTGCAGATCAAAGTGCAGCTGTTAAGTTGCTCCAACAGAGCATTGTGAATTAAATTGTTAAATTACATTGTTCATTAGAAAAAATGACATCTATATGTGACCCTGGACCACAAACCCAGTCACAAGTCGCATTGGTATATTTGTAGCAATAGCAAACAATACATTGTATAGGTCAAAATTATTGATTTTTTTTTCTTTAATGCCAAAAATCATTAGGATATTAAGTAAAGATCATGTTCAATTAAGTCTGTAAATATATAAATAAATTATTTTTGTAAATGGATATACATTGTTAAGGACTTCATTTGGTCAACTTTAATGCAATTATCTCAATATTTCATTTTTTTTTGCACCTTCAGATTACAGATTTTCAAATAGTTGAGTCTCGGCCAAATGTCATATCATAACAAACCATACATCAATGGAAAGCTTATATATATTCACCTTTCAGATGATGTATAAATCTTAATTTCAAAAAATTGACCCTTATGAATGGTTTTGTAGTCCAGGGTCACATATAACAAACAAACAAACAAACAAAAAATAAATAAATAATAAAATTAATTAATTAACAAATAACAATATATAATATATAACAATATAAAATATTATGAAAGCAAAAAGCACTAAACAAGACCAATAACCTTGATTTATTGACCCATTAAACACAGTATACCCCATTTCCCCATAATATATGTACTTACAAGTCATTTGCCCACCGGCAACTATAGTTGCCGCTTGGACTTTTGACTAAGTACACAAAAAACTATAGATCTTTTGTAAGATTTGTTTTGTTTGGATGATTCTAGAGACCCTCATGATTACGTAGATATATATATGTCAACAAAAAATTTCTAATATTAACATTAAAATTACTTTTCTTTGGGAGGGTTTGCCTTCAATATGCTTCCTGGAAGTAGGGGTTGGAAGTTGACAGCCTCATGTCACAGGAAGGAAGTGAATACCTTTTTTTTGTTCTTGAAATCCTTTATTTGGATGTTTTCTTGCATGTCATTGAGAAATAAAACATGGAAAACATCTAGAAAAAAATTTAAAAAAGGAAAATGACAACCATACACTGCGCCAACTATAGTTGCCGGTGGGCTAAAATGGGTTTTAACCATATTAACCTTACTTTCGTGTTATAAGTTAAACAGGTGTTATATTAAACTTAGTCTTGTCAACATTTTAGAAATTGTTTTTTGTGTTCATTGAGATATTGTTTAAATTGTTACTTTTCAAAGGGGGTGTACTCATTTACGCTGAGCACTGTACATATGTTTTTACTTTTTCCTATATTTTTTGTCCATTTAGGTATTCTTGCTAACAAATTTAAATATAAATTTAATCTTTTTGATTATTATTGTTGCCTGTCTTGCTACTGTAGTCATTTAAACCAACGATTAACCTAATGTTTAACCCAACTCATTTTGGTCAAAACAACCAAGCACTTGGTTTGTCCTTTTTTGACCCAATGCTGGGTTGTTTTTAAACCATATTTTTTTTAAAGTGTACTATATTTCAAATTTTCTGAATCCATATGATATCTGTGTGTGTGAAAAGCGAAACCAAAGCTGGTTATTTACCCCAAAAAAAAAAAAATCCTCTTTTCTGCAGTTCTCACAACACATGAGAACCAATGCCAATTTGGCGTTAACATCCTTATTGGCATATTTGTGGTGTCAGTGTCACTGATTGGATGAATGCCATACACGGTGTGCTTACATAAAGGCTCTAGCATTGCGAATCCTCATATTGCAGAATTTGCTGACTATAGTATCAAGTTTATCCTGTAAGAATGAAACTTTCTTCCTCACTCCAATTGTCACATTTTTTTGTCGCCGTTTGACTACTGTTACTGTTACTGTTATACAGTGCGCCATGTTTCTGTGACTGTCCAAAGCACATGAATTTGAGGCAAGCTATTGGTTGTCAGTTGCTACGCAGCAGTAATATTCCAACACCGCATCGTTTCACACTGTACAAGTTTGGCAACACAATGAGGTGCTAATCCTGCTCCGGAGCAGGATTTCATAACCCCGGATAAAAAGCGGTGCTAACCCCACTTTTAAATTACAAGCATGAAGTGTTCGTTTACCCAGGGTTAAAAGCAGTGTTTAGAAAGATGATAACCCAAGCTCAGCTTTTGTGTCTAAAATTACAAGCTAAAAGCATAGCCAGAATTCAATTCACAGGAGTGAAGAATAAAATAGTTTTGAAAAAGGCATTCACACCATGTTCATATTACACACACAAATGACAGAAGATCAGAGGACTTCTATTCCCCTGGATATAACCGGGAGAATAAACCCATGGTGAAATGTTTGATCCTGTAGGCTTGCACAGTAGCAGACGTGAAAGACACTGAGAAGCAAAGTAATAGAACGGAACGCTGGGCCCTCGAGCTTGCTGCAGGAAATAGCAGAAGGAGAATTATTCAGCATTATTCAGAATCACCATGCTGCCAGACAAGTGTGACAGATAGAACTGGAGAAGAAATGAGAGAGAAAAATAACAGCGAAAGAGATCAGAGTCTCACTAATGCTGATTTCATGGGGGTTCATAAAGTATTCGCATCCATAAAAGAGGCTGCAAGAGCTGCGGTTCAAATATTTACGGGGGTAAATGACAGTAAAAGTATTCTACACTCGCTAGTTTGCTTTTAAAGGAATAGGAATTGTTCTCACCCAAAACTATTGTATGTCTTCAGAATATTTGAAATACTGTATAATGCATGAGTTATATGGACTACTTTTGCAGTACTTTTATGGTGAATCTGTATTCTTTTTGATACTTGAAATCTCCATTCCCCATTCATTGCAATTACTTAAAAGAACAACCATTCAAACAAGAGTCATATAGGTTTAGAACAAGGGTGAGAAAATGAAATGATCATTCATTTCTGGGTGAAATATTCCATTAATAGACATTCTTCACACAGAGAGAGAGAGAGAGAGGAGTTGTTTTGCTGAAATAGAGGAAGTGAGCCAAACTCCTTTCAGGTAAGACCATGTCTGTTCTGCTGGTTGGATATAACTTCACTGCCTAATGCACCATGCTCATTACTTATCTCCCGAAGACAAGTGGAGCTCAATTGTACGATGAAATGATACATTATGTCCTTCAGAGTTGCAGGTACATGCTTCTGTTCCACTTGCAAGGAGGCTTATCTTTAGTGGGCAGTTGGGCCTCAAATCGACCAAG
Source organism: Anabarilius grahami (assembly GCA_003731715.1). NCBI lineage: Eukaryota > Metazoa > Chordata > Actinopteri > Cypriniformes > Xenocyprididae > Anabarilius > Anabarilius grahami. Next base: position 400,448 of record RJVU01017170.1, read on the forward strand.
AAAGGCCTGCAAAACAAACTCATGAAACCTTTTTTCCAGGACATTAAGTTTATCTATTGTGTATTTTTTTTATGTATTTCATTTTTTGGCAGGCCTGTAGCAATGTAATGTCAAGGACCAGACACATTGCCTTTTCCTTGCAAAAATTGATGTATTATGCTAATGCACTGTGTGAAGTCATGGGAAAAGTAAAATATTGATATTTCGGTAACACTTTATTTTAGGGTCTTTTAAGTAGTTGCTAATTAGCATGCATATTACTAGAATATTGGCTGTTTATTAGTACTAAACACTAGCCTGGATGCCAGCCGAACTTAGCCCCGCCCACAACATTTTGAGGTCGGGGAGTTCGGTCTGGACTCGATCCGTAGAGGAGTAATTATGCCCGAACAGAAACTGTTCGGACCAATCACATTGTCAGGGCGATGATTGACAGATTATCACCCGAAACGTAATAAGCCACGTCATCAAAGAGCGCTTGGGTTGAATTAGTTTCCAACAATGATGGCTGGTGTTGAAGAACTGAGATGTGTAGATTCCGCCATCGCATCCGTTATAGAAGATATCGACAGCGCATTCATTTTAAAAGATTTTAAAATTCTTTTTACAACACCGGCAAAGATTGTTTACGCTCATCTTCTACTAGTTCCAGCATCCAACTATGCGTCGCTCAACCCACGTCACTTACTCTGTAGCTCTGATTGGTTGTAGGTCTATCCAATTGAGGTCTTTCCTGGATCGGTTGAAATACGCCCCCATAATCAAAGCCCAATGGAGCAGTATCAGACTCATATTCTGACTAGAATTGAGTATGACCACGTCAGGCTAACTAAACACATATTAATGCCTTTTTTTCTACACAACCTTATTCTACATTCTTAATCCTATCCAATAACTTGACAACTAACTTACTATTAATAAGCAGTAAATTAGGTGTTTATTGAGGGAAAAGTCATAGTTAATAGTCAGGTCAAGTCACCTTTATTTATATAGCGCTTTTTACAATGCAGATTGTGTCAAAGCAGCTTTACAGTGATAACTGGTATATAATTTTGGCTGCACAGCAGCTCTTAAAGAAAATGGTGTCAATGAAGGCAGATGCAAAGCACTGTTGAATATCGAATGTCAAGTGTCCCCAACTAAGCAAGCCAAAGGCGACAGCGGCAAGGAACCCAAACTCCAACAGGTGACATCAGGTGGCAAATAGGTGTTAAAATGGAGAAAAAAAAAAACCTTGGGAGAAACCAGGCTTAGTTCTCCTCTGGCAAACAGTGCTTTGTTACGATTCAGGTAGCTATCATAAGTCCGATAGGATCGCAACATTCAAAGTATTTATTTCAGTTCAATCCAGTGGACGGTTTGTTGAGGAGCTGTGCCACTGGCTGTCGTGTCGATGAGGCCTTCACAGTGCATGATCTAGTTGACTCAATCTCTGCTGATACTTCAGGGGTGCGTTGTGGTCGTGTCAAGGCGTAGGTCCTCAATCTCACCTGGATACGGCCCGGATCCGGTTGACTACGGTAAACCTCGGGATAAACAGATAGACTAATATTAGCGTAGATGCCATTCTTCTTCTGATGTAACGAGTACATCTGGTGTTATAGGAAGTGTTCCCGGTTCCGGCTGACCTAATTTATGCAGCCTAATAATCCTTTAACAGATTTGAAAATATAAATTGTTAATGTGTTATGTGTATGCCAGGTTAAAGAGATGCGTTTTTAGTCTAGATTGAAACTGACAGAGTGTGTCTGCTTCCCGAACAATGCTAGGAAGATTGTTCCAGAGTTTAGGTGCCAAATAGGAGAAGGATCTACCGCCTGCGGTTGATTTTGATATTCTAGGTATTATCAGCTGGCCTGAATTCTGAGATCGCAATAGACGTGAAGGACTATAATGCTTTAAGAGCTCGCTCAGGTACTGGGGAGCTAAACCATTTAGTGCTTTGTAAGTAATTATCAAGATTTTAAAATCTATACGATGTTTAACAGGAAGCCAATGCAGTGTTGACAGAACTGGGCTAATATGGTCATACTTCCTAGTTCTAGTAAGAACTCTAGCTGCTGCATTTTGTATGAGCTGTAGTTTTTTTATCAAGCGAGCGGAACAACCACCCAGTAGAGCGTTACAGTAATCTAGCCTTGAGGTCATGAACGCATGAACTAACTGTTCTGCATTTTTCATTGAGAGCATATGTCATAGTTTAGATATATTTTTAAGATGGAAGAAGGCGGTTTTACAGATACTAGAAACATGGCCTTCAAATTAAAGATTGGTATCAAAGAGCACACCCAGGTTCCTAACTGACAACGAAGACTTAACAGAGCAGCCATCAAGTGTTAGACAGTATTCTAGGTTATTACGTGAAGAAGTTTTTGGTCCAAAAATTAGAATCTCTGTTTTTTCTGAATTTATTAGTAGGAAATTACTGGTCATCCAATTTTTTTATATCAGCTATGCATTCCGTTAATTTTGTGAATTGGTAAGTTTCGTCAGGGCGCGAAGAAATATAGAGCTGAGTATCATCAGCGTAAAAGTGAAAACTAACGCCATGCTTCCTAATGATATCTCCCAAGGGTAGCATGTACAGAGTGAAAAGCAACGGTCCTAGTACTGAGCCTTGCGGTACTCCACACTGAACTTGTGATCGATATGACATCTCTTCATTTGCTACTACAAACTGATAACGGTCAGATAAGTATGATTTGAACCATGACCACTAATGCCAACATAATTTTCGAGTCTATTTAAAAGAATATTGTGATCAATAGTGTCAAATGCAGCACTAAGATCCAGTAACACTAATAGAGAGATACAACCAAGATTATCATCTTATCTGATGATAAGAGCAAATCATTAGTAACTCTAATGAGAGCAGACTCAGTACTATGGTACGGTCTAAATCCTGACTGGAAATCCTCACAGATACTATTTCTTTCTAAGAAGGAACATAGTTGTGATGATACTGCCTTTTAATAGTGAATATGTGTTCCCTATACTAAAGTGTTACTAAGTGTTTATCCTAAAAGAGGGGATTAAAGGAATAATTCCAATCCAGGCTCAGTGGAAAAACATACCTGCTGTGACATTTTTGCAAAATTATATTATGTTGCTTCTTGCATGTTTCATGAGACTTTTAATTTGAAATGTCCGGTGAGTGTCGCTAAAAGGTAAATTTGAAAATAGCATATGCCTAAACCCTGCTCTAAACCTAACTAATAGTGTTAAAAGCAAGCATTTGCTGAAGCAACCATGCCATTTAAGCTTGCTTTGTCTTGGACTCATGTTTCATGGGACTCGTACCCAAGCGCTCTGCATCACAAGTGCAATACTGCACCATGAGCTACTGAAAAAGTTTACTATGTCAGTAAAACCAAACATATTAAAATGTGTTAGTTTACAAATAATATACTGTGCTAAAAGTGTTTTGAGCTGATAAAATTGTATTGTGCAAGAAAATAAGAAATTCTTTATTAATTGATAATCTGACCCTTTAATTTAAGAAATTAAATTTGTTGGTTTTAGTGCCACTAGTGTTCAATTTAACTGGGAACTGCAGTGAATTATACAGTTGTGGTCAGAATTATTGGCACCCTTGGTAAATATGATTAAAAATGACTGTAAAAATAAATCTGCATAATAAATCTAGCAGAAGCGGTCAGGTTTAGATTTTTTATGTTTGTATTTGATAGAATCCATGATACCATGTATCTGAACAAGATGTCCAGGACCTCCAGCAGAAAAATAGGCCCACAACATTAAAGATCCAGCAATATATTTAACCGTGGGCATGGGGTACTTTTTATCCGAGACTGTCCTCCAAAAAAAAAACGACCCTATAGGTCATTTTTCAAACACCTTATTACGACCTATATTTACGTTTTAAAGTCATGCGCCCTCTAGCTGGCGTAAAAATAATGACACTGTCGTGTTACGTCTGTCGTCATGAAATGACGTATAACTGTCGTTACCAATCAAAATGCGTGTTCATTTAAATGCAATGGGTCTCATTCATGAAACGTTCGTAAACATACGAGTAAATATTTGAGTGATTTGCGCGTAAAGAGACCTTCCCGAAAACTCTTCTCCTGATTCACAAATACTTCGTAAACGTCAGAAGTGATAGTGAAATGTGTGTGTGTGTTAATGAATTCCAATCCGTCGTAAATGGGACGCGCGTGCACGCTCATTCTCAATTACCATAAATCCCGCCCATTAAATCCGACTGACAACTATATATGGGCATCATATTATGACACCAAACGAAGGATTTTGGCCATTTTATAGGAAAAATTTTCATAACAATTAAAGGGCCATTAGTTTGCCCAGCCCTATTGAAATCAATTAATTATTTGATTAAAGTGCTCCGTTTGCAGATGCTATATATAGGTGCGTTCACGCGGCCTCGTAATTCCTGTAGTTACGAGATTCTACCACCTGACCGCTGTAGATTGATTTATTAGGCGTTGATAGTGGTGCCATGGAAACGCATAATTCCCAGTCCAAGGACCAAAAGGACGTGAACAGCTCCGAAT
>RJVU01017170.1:405736-438190 GCA_003731715.1 Anabarilius grahami
ACGCAATCATCTGGATCAACATGCACATTGCACAAATTCTATATCTTGATTATTGTTAATGTAATTAATTTTTCCAGGAGCTCATTGCTTCTACGTTCAGTTAAACTGCTAACAGTGATTGTAAATTGTAAATTATTACATTATTTGCTAACTGCATTCTTTAAATTGTAATGTTGACACGCATTCTCTGTAAAGCTGCTTTGAAATGATATGTATTGTGAAAAGCGCTATACAAATAAATGTGAATTGAATTGAATTTTCAATGCTTTAGCTATTTTCTTACTGCCACTTTCTATTTTGTGGTTTTACTCATTGTGATGAATGATTAAGGGAATTTGGCCTTTGTGTTTCCTCGTATTCAGTCATGGCTGGACAATTTCATGTTTATGATCACCCTGGTGTGCTAAAAAATTTAAATATGAATGGGAATATACTTCAGAGATATTTTACTCATAAAAAATTCTAGGGGTGCCTTAGATTTTTGCTAATGTCATGAATTAAAGATCAAAAGGATAAACAATGCAGATTTATTTCTACAGTACTCTTTGATCATATTTAACAAGGGTGCCAATAATTATGACCACAACTGTATGTGTATGTTTTTGGAGTTTTGCAAAAATCTAGGTGGAGGTGTGTTTTTCCAGTGATCCCATGTTGATCCCATGTTGAAACCAAGGTCAGACATTTCTGATATTCTAATTATTCCCAACTTCTGACCAGTGGTGCATATAAAACTGAGGCTGTGTCCGAAATTGCCCCCATATCCTTAAATAGGGCACTATTTGAGGGGACAGCCACTTATAGCGGTATCCAAAACCATCATGGACGCAACTGAGTGCACTTATTCAATCCCATAATGCACTGCAATAATGAGTGTATAACCGATGAACACTCAACGGCTAGATAATACCCCTAATGCACAGTGACAGTTGTGCCAAATGAATTCCCGCATCTTGCCAGAAGATGCTGCCCGCATGTGAATTGTCCATCCATCCATTTTTCAAACCGCTGGCCCAATGTGGCTTCAGCGTAATATCATACTCGTATAAATTTCTATTTAATTGAGTATTAAATTGTTGAACTAAGGTTTACACTAGTTTCCATGACAGAGTTCAAGATTAATCTTTCCATTACTACTGGAGCTGCCAGTTTGCTAAGTTTCAAATGATTATTAAACAGCAAGCACAAAACGGCAGCCCTTCCGGCACACTTGTTTTCATTCACTCCTTCAAGTGAACTAGTGGAGTAATGTAGGGGATAGTGAATGAGTGTTGGTGGTAGTGATGAAAATTTGACGTATCACATGGAGTTCTGGAGAGCAAATACAATTTTGGTATCTTACTGTCAATGGTGATACTGTAAATACATTTTATTTACCCTTCAGAATCAATTTGTACTTGCATTTGGTACTTGCTGTGTGTCATTCTTGGAGCCTTGTCACAAATGTGGAAATATCCTATATACTAACTGAAGCTGAATCTAATGGAGGATGTTGACTCAAAATACATTGATGTCTTACATTACCTGCGACTTCAGTGAATCGCATGGATTTTTGGACAGTGGTGGATTGCCCACCAGCTTCCCAAGAAAGCAGATGAAACATCTTATTAGTATTCCCGCTCAATGAGGCTTATATCTTCAATGCTTTGTAACAAAGACTGAAAAAGAATCGATATTGTTAGTGACATGAAAGAGATGCATTGTACAGAGCAGCATTTTCTGGTGAACTGCGTTTGCTGACTTATCTGCACAAATGCGAAGGGAGGCACTTCAAAGCAAGAAAACAGGATGGCTTATAGTTCACAATACTGCCACCACACAAATACTAGCAGTTTGAGCTCCTGGCTCTGGCATTCAGTTTCCACTACTCCTCCAAGACATAATATCTGTACAGCACTGCGGTAAACTGAACCTGTGTCATTCTGTCTACCACCAACATGATCATTCTCAGAGATACAGAGACTCCATGAGACATGAGAAACATGAACAATGCATAGGCCTTCCAAAAACAAATCTTGGGATATTTGGAGAATCCAGCCCTTGGTCATTGTGTGATTTTATTTTATGGGAAATAACAGCATGTTTTATGGATTTTATAGCAAGAAACATTTATATATGATAAATATGATCTGTCTTTGGCAGGTGTAGTAAAAGGTTAATATTAAACTATGTTTAAAATATTTCAGTAATCAGTGTATAATATATGTGCATATAAAACTGAGCTTTAGAAGAGTTGTTTTGATTGTGGTTGGTGTGTAATCATGCATGCCAGTTTGAATTTTACTTTCATTTGAGTGACACATGTTTTTGCTTCTCTATATTTTATCTTTTGCTTTTGTTTAAATGACCTTGCTGACATTTCAGCAGTACATTGAACTAAAGCACAGCTATGAAAGAAGATTTCTGCTTTTTATACCCAACCAGTACCGGTAGCGACAGCAAAGCTCAACTGGTGGGTCGTGACAAAAAAAAAAAAAAAAGTTTATCTGTTCATTCTATTCAAAAACTGGGTACAATGAGGTGACATTCTCCTCACTCCTCAACCATCAAACATAATTTTTTTTTTTTTAAGTGTAATCCACAGTTTCACAGACAAGGCCTAATCCTAGTCCCAAACTAAAATGTATGTTTGAGCTGTTTTAACTGAAAGCAACTTGCAGTGACATATTTTGAAATATGTCAGTGCCATTGTTTTGTCTCAAGATGCACACCAGTAATCAGGATGAACAGAACCCAGCCGACTGAAAAGAGCTCTTGCATAATTATTTGTGTGATAGCAATATCTATTAAAATATCAAGTGTTACATTATTTTCCTGATGGATACAAATAAAGCATGAACAGACATTTACAACTGGCTGATATTTGAAGCGCAACCTTTTTATTTTAAACCGTTTGTTTTAGTCTTTTTTTGTGGAATTTCCCCAAACCAAAAGTGCCACTCATACTTTAAAACACTCTAGGCTTGTTTGGAAAATGGTGATGGGCTTATCAACTTTAAAACAAAGGTAATACTTTCCATCTTTTGTTGGTGTGAAGGACTGTGCATTCATTTAAATACAAAATCTGTACAGACTGCATAAAACTACACAAAGGCAGCATAAGTGTGTTTGCAATTGCAGAAATAATTGGGTTACACTTTATTTTAATAGTCAATTAGACATCCTGCTAACTATAAGTAACTTTGGAACTACATGTCAATTAACTCTCATTAGAGTATTAGACTGTTAGGTTACAGTTAAGTTGACATGTATTTGCTAAGTTACTTATAATCAGTAGAATGTCTGGGGGACCATCAAAATTAAGTGTTCCCAGCTAGAATTTGTTGATGTTCTGGGGATGTTTTCAGTGGAAAGTTTTATTTTTGTTCCCAGAATGTTCTGCTAAAAGGTAGGATAACATTCTCTAAAAACATTATAAAAATATTTAGTGATAACATTGTTAGAACATTATCACCAAACATTGTTATAAAGATTTTAGTGGGAAGCTTCCAATTGGGCACTGGATGTGGACTCACATGGCTCAGACGTCAAATTTTGGTTAAAAGTGAAAACCCAACCTTTGTTTGACGTCAAGTTCCAGCATCATTAAACAACTCCAAAAGCAGCTTATTATGCTTATTATAAACCAGATTGACTTTGTCATCATACATGTACAAACGTTCTTATTGAGATTAACAGACGTTTCGATTTTTATGTTTAATTGAAAATAATTGTGGTTTGGTGTCACCATTATGGTGATCAGTGTTTGCATTCGTTGGGCAGTTTGACTCTTGACTTTTCAATGTCTCTGGCTCTGTAATTGTGTTTGTTATGGCAAGAACAGCAAGAGAAAATGTAATCAGCTGCTTGTTGATGATAAAGATATTATCATCATGTAGTTGGCTGATCAACTGATCTCATCCACGGTCTAATCTATGTTATTAATTTCATATTACTGATTGTAGTAATGTGTTTCTACAGCATGACACTCACCAGTGTTTTAATCAAACTGTAGAATTTTAAAAACACATTGTACAAAAATCATTTTGAACTTTTGAACCACTTAGACACACAGACATCAAAAATCAACATATGAATCTCAACAACGGTGACATGCTTCATGCTGTAATGCATTCTGGGAGCCATGGACGAGTTTTGTATCATGCACCCAGAATGCATTGCAGCATGAAGCATGTCACCGTTGTTGAGATTCATACACTGATTCTTTTTTATCTTTTTTATCATTGAAATGATCTGATTAAAACACTGCTGAATCTCAGTCTGTAGAATCACAATATAATAAATAATGTACGATTAATACCATAGATTAGACTGGATGAAATCAGATCGGCTACATGATGACAATATCTTTAGTAATATCTTTCAGGCTGTATTTTGTACCTTTTTAATGAAAGGGCATACATCATGAAACATATCTTATGAGCTTATGCTCAAACAACAAGACTGCTCTGATACTGCATTTGATTTACACAAAACCAAAGTAGCATTAGAGGGGTCACTGACTTATTTTAGTACACCTTTTATGCTGCATTGCGTCTTTACACAGGATTTGGCGACACTGAGTCTGTTCAGATCTGCTTTAACTCTCCTTTTATTACCTGTTTATCCATCACAGGTGATTGGCTCCAGTGAGTCGGTCGCAGTGTGACAGTGCTGGATGATTCATTGTGAGAGTACGGATGGTCGGACGGAAGCCAAACAAGATTCAGCCAGCTTCACTGCAGATCCAAGCATCAGAGCTCTGTCCAAACGGAGGAAACATTAGAAGAGCCTCCAGCTATTTATAGAGGGAAACAGAGAAATACAGAGGGTTGTATCACCATTTGCATGCCAATTCTCTCACAACTATAAAAAGCAACACTTTGTTCTTTTTTATGCAGTGTTCATTTACAAAAAAAAAAAACTTGAACAACAATGCAATCCTTTGAACTGACAGGATGAAATTTTTGACGTGACAACAAAAGAGTTAAAATCTGTGCAGGTGTTTACTGCAAAATATTGCCTTCAAGGTGGTCTTTTTGACAAAGAACATGAATGTTCCGCGTATTTGAGTACACAAGGCTGGATACTGCTGAGTGTTTTTTGAAATAAAACCTTCTGAATGAACATTCTGTAAATTTGGTGAAAACTAGCCTTCACTACACAGCTGAAAAAATCAGATAGTATGCACTGAAAGTCCTGTTTAGCCTAATATGATTATATTGTAATAAACTGATTTGGGAAATTGAGATGCAGTTAAGCTGTGGGGGAAATGTGATAAACATTTGAGAAATGTCCTGTTGAGGGGGAATAATAAGATGATTAACAGCATTAATCACAGAATAATCTTTTTGCAATGGTTCCAATTGAGCTGACCTCATAAAAGACGTTCAGGGCTGCGTTTAACTCCACTTTTAGACATATACTCGCAAACTATTCTAACCGCTTCCCATAGGGGAATCCCCACCGCCATTTTCAAGTGTGTTCAACTTCATCAAGTGGTTGAGGGAAATTTATTTGGACGGACCCTCGACTCCTCGATTTTGACCAAGGGAACAAGTCTACTCAATATGTACGCTTCAGGCAAATCCATAGACCACAATGCAATATGATTGTGACGTCATACCAGATCGTGCTTAATTTAATCCCACCCCACACAACTCTAGTGTATGATACTGGAGTTATTTTGACATTTAGCCACATAATACTTGTAGCTACCTTGTAGCTACCAGCTACCAGCAGCCATATCACCCTGTAGCCCAAGACTGGTTGCCCACTGAAGCTAAGCAGGGCTGAGCCTGGTTAGTACCTGGATGGGAGACCTCCTGGGAAAACTAGGTTGCTGCTAGAAGAGGTGTTAGTGAGGCCAGCAGGGGGTGCTCACCCTGTGGTCTGTGTGGGTCCTAACACCCCAGTATAGTGATGGGGACACTATACTGTCAAAAAGCACCGTCCTTCGGATGAGACATTAAACCGAGGTCCTGACTCTCTGTGGTCATTAATAATCCCAGGATGTCCTTCGAAAAGAGTAGGGGTGTAACCCCGACATCCTGGCCAGAATTACCCATTGGCCTCTGTCCATCATGGCCTCCTAATCATCCCCATATACTGATTGGCTTCATCACTCTGTCTCCTCTCCACCAATAAGCTGGTGTGTGGTGGGCGTTCTGGCGCAATATGGCTGCCGTCGCATCATCCAGGTGGATGCTGCACATTGGTGGTGGTTGAGGAGATTCCCCCTACTATATGTAAAGCGCTTTGAGTACCCAGAAAAGCGCTATATAAATGTAACAAATTATTATTATTAAACTGAATATTATTGTTAAATGTATTGTTTTCGTTTTCATTTTCATTTCGTTTTTACATTTTCTCCAACAGCGCAAGCATACATATAAGGCCTATAAAATGGTGCGTAAAACAAATTAATAAGAAAACTGTAAATAATAAATATTGTGTTCTGCAGTGAGGACCATCTCAGTTAGCGAGAGAAAGGCATAAAAAAATTTGACTTAAACGCAGCCCAGTAAAGAAGATATTTTTAAGAATATGGGTAAACAACTAGTTGATGGGCCCATTGACTTCCATGGTATGGAGAAAAAAAAAATACTATGGAAGTCACTGGGGCCCATCAACTGTTTGATTACAGACATTCTTCAAAATATCTTTCAGTTCTGCAGAAGAAAGAAATTCATACAGGTTTGGAACAACTTGAGGGTGAGTAAACGATGACACAATTTTCATGCTTGGGTGAACTATCCCTTTAAGCTCTTTGTAAAACTTACATTAGAAATAAGTTTGATACATGTGCCCTGGGTCTGTGTTCATCAACTTGGTTATATGAACTCCATTTCCCACAATTCCCCATCTAGGAACTAATCACACACTCACACCTGTTTCCCATCAGTGACACTTTATATGCTGCACTCTAACACACACACATTGCTGAGTATTGTTTAGCCCTTTGTTTGCATTCCGTCTGTTCCTTGTCCTGCCTAGCCTTGCCTGTGTTTTTGACCCTGGACTGATTCCTTGTTTATGATCGTTTGCTGCCTGCCTTGACCTTTGCCTGTGTATTGGACTACTCTTTTGCCTTGCCTTCCTGTTTCTGTTTGCTGGTGTTTGACCTTCTGCCTGTACGACTACGCTTTCCTGTAAATAAAGCCTGCACGTGGATCTCCAACTCCGTTGTCCCGTTCCCATTCGTTATAAAATTATTGTTATACAAATAATGTACTTTAAAAGAATACACTTATGTGCCAACTGAATGTAATGCTTTTGGACACTTAATTGTATGTAAATTGCAATTAAATGAATATGTAGTATACTTTAGATGTATATTGTACATCTGAACTTAACTTAACTTAATAGCTTGGTCTTTGGGTTGATCCTGAACTTACTTTTAAGCCCCATATTCATTATATTGTTAATAGAATATACTGTTGTTTGTGTTTACTTTATCGTTGAATCAATTGTTTTACATGCCAAGTTAGGAAAATAATTTTTTCTCAGGTAATATTACCTCTTATTAGATTATGAACTGACTCTTTTTAGTGAACAACAACTGTTGCGTAACAGTTTAATGAATTATGATAATGAGATGATTTTTTTGAATGTATCCAAAATTACAGTTCAACCACTGTAATCCAATTCCTAAACAAATGTCTCTTTTTAACCATTTTAGTTATGCATAAAGACATATGAATCAGTCAGAGCAGTTGCTGGATTAATCAGACTCACTGAACTGCAAGTAATTAATTTCATCATGTCTGACTGAAAATGTTGTTATACTTTAGGTTACTGAGCTTATCAAAAATTACTGACTGCTGTTCATATCAAAGCATAGTTACAAATAAACAGTGTGAACAAAAAAAATATATAAACTTTTTTGTAATCAGTGTTATTTAAAAAAAAAATGAAATGAATGACATTTTTTACTTTATACCCATAAAAATATAAAAATGAATTTTAATTCAGAAATAAATTTACAAATCAGGACAAATGGTCTCTGAAAAGCCATTAAAAATGTGTCTAAAGAATTGTTCAGAATAGATCTCATCAGATGGCGACAGAATGCAGTACATGCCATAAGAACAGCATTTGTTCTTCCTAAATATTTCTTAAATTGGGATATTATTCAGAATTTTCATAGGAATCTAACACAGTTAGTAACAACCTTTAAAGCATGCATTTTTAATTTTAGTCAGCTTCATGTGGTCAGATCCTATGACTTAACTATGACTTAAAAAATGTATTTTTACATGTGAATTATAGGTAGGAATGTATGTTTGTTTGTTTGTTTATTTTTATTTTATTTCATTTTATTTTTTGCCAATTTATCAAATAGTATTCAGGGTTGTCATTTAGAATAGAAGCCAGCAAACTGTTTAGAGACAGCAGATTCTAACTGACATAAAAGTTCACATACTGTATGCTGGTTTATGTTCGCAAACAATAAAACAATGCAAGTGTATATATTAGCTGAACCACCCAGTGTAAGGCTTGTCACTTGCCATTGTCATTTGCCTCATGTCCTTAAACTAGCAACCCGTATGAGCTTCGAGTCTGAATTCTGATTTTTTGAGATATTTTGAATTCTGGACGGCTGTACCCATTTCAACTGCTTGCTGTATTGCTCTTTTAATAAAGGCATTGACAGCTAAACAAAAGTTTAAAGAAACAGCTTGGGAATTTTAATGCTTTCCTCTTGCTCTTTCCACCCAGAAGAGCTTTAAATATTCTCACTGTAGCCCATGTAATTCAGATCGTATTGATTACTTGACTGTGACCACAGGCCTGCAGACAGCCCTTGATATTTGAAGAATTAGCAGTGGGTCATATGAAGCAATTTTATTCTATAGTGAATCCATGGAGAGTTTGATTCCAGTGAATAATGTTAAAGTTTGGCCAAACATGGGTGGAAAATCAATGGAGAGATTTTGACTATTTAAAAGTAAAAGCAATTATTTTCTTATGTCTAAGGTGCGCTTTCCTGCCGATTCCAGCTTCAAATCAAAGTGTGATAAGATGTTTGTCAAGAACAAAAACTCATTCAGGACGTTCCTTTCCGTAAGGCCTGATTTAAGAGAAACTAAATAGAAAAGCAGGCTTTCGCTGAAGCTCTTCAAAAGCAAAGAGATTTCTTCAGTCAGTCAGTCAGTGTTAAATCTTAATTCAACATCTACCTTGCGAGAGAAAATGTGAAAATATTATGTGTCATTCAATATGGGATGAGGGAACAGATGTGCTTCTATTCTACTCACATTGTCAGGCTTTACACATATAGACTAATTTGATGAACTGTCAACTGTTATCCCATTGTACCAAATTTACCAGCTCTGGCCTTTCATTGCATGCTAACACCAAGCAGTAGTAATGATAATGGACAACTTGGACAGAAAGCACTGAAGATCTCAGGCACTCTTCTTTGTGAAGGTCACGATAGTTTCGAAGGGTCATTCCAGACCGGCTTTGTAGTTTGAAAAGACCTCTCAGTTTATATGAATAATAAAAAGATATCTATGACCCTTCGTACTCTAAGTCGACACCTGTGCTGACAACTTGCTTCAGGGTTTGGTGCAACTTAAATGATGAGAGACAACATCGAGACGGCTTTCATTTCTGAAAACCCTGGAAATGTGAAAAGGGTTCGTAGAAATTCTATAAATAAATATAACATGCTTAACTTAGTAGTACATGTTGTAGATGCTGAAAATTCTAGAATAAATTAAGTTTAATGACCAAAAACATAACACTGAAGTAACTTTGATCTTGTTAAGGTTGACAAAACTGCTCTAAGTCTCAAAGGGCAAAAAGTGTTTGACCACAGCTGAATTATGATACCCATAGTTCAACCTGCCCTCAAGTGCTTATTCTAAATTGGTTGGCCTGTCCTGACTCGCAAGTATTGTTTGGACCTGTTGCCCTCAGAATGCACTAAACCAGATACTTTGGACACTAACTATTGTTTGCTATGTATTATTTTCTTTTATTTTCTTAGTTCCTCATATTTTGCATAAGAAAGGCAAAATTTGTTGGTTGGCATATCATGATCATTTCAAATCGAATCATGTTGTATTAAGACAAAAAGCCTGTTAATGTGAAAAGGGGAATAGAACTGTTTGTTAATGATAAAAATACCAGCAAAATACTAACTAAGTGTAAGGCTCCATATTTCCATTTTACTGTGATTGTACATGTGATAATGCTAACATATCATGCACGCAATCAGTCCGCAAACCCATCTGAATGGGTCAAACTGGTGGAAAGGCACTGACTAATTTCAAAGTAAACAACTCAGACACTCAGACATCATCACTTTCAGTCACAACTGAATGGGAATGAACTTGAAATCACTTGAAATGATCACTGTGAGCTGTGACCAGCATTACACTTGCAGCGTTTAAAGGATTTATGAAGCAGTGGTCCAAAAAGAAGCTCATTACTGATGATAAATTAATAGTAATAGTAACTTTGCCTCCTCATTTCAGAAGCTCACAGCAACTGCATACTGATGGCTGGTCAGACAGGATTTAGTTTTAAATTGCAAAATGGTGCCTGTGTTAATGCTCCTGAAGATTCATGGTGAATACTGATCGAGTGAATGATAAATTCAATACTGAGAGTGACAAATTGTCAAGCACATAGAGAAATATTGAATTTAAGAGATCACCTCTATCTCTTCTCTTTTTTCCGCCAATATTGTTTATTTATTCTGGACAGATTTCCAACATTACCAGTTACCATGGGCAAGGATAGCAGGGAGGCTTGGCACCCCCCATACTGAGATATGTTACTAAAATTAAAATTGTGATCTGCCGGAATTCCTAACTGCTACATGCAACCGTGTGTGAATGAGAATTTCTTGCTCTTGTAATAAAGTGTGGAAGTGGCCACCCAACACAATCTCATGGCAATTCGTAACTATTTTCCAGTAAATTCATACAATCTCATTTGTACATTTTCATACAATCTGCTTACGCCCCATTGACGGGTATGTATAGGGGTGGGGTTAGGGGTGAACCTTCATACATACTTTTTCCCCCCTAATAATTCTTGCATTTTTGTACGATTCACACTGTTCAAATTCATACGAAATCGCCACCTCGTGAAATTGTCCTGTTAGATCGGGTTGGGCCACCCACTGTTTTAGCATCCAGATTGTTTACGGAAGTATTGTCTCATAAAATTTTCTCAGTAGCATATATTTCACCGCAAATGTAACAATTTAAAATACGTTTGGAAATGTTATGCTGAACATTGACTTATGTATTCTACTGAACCTCAGAGTTCATAGGTCTGTCTTGAAGGGTTTATACATTACCATTAAAAATCCAGTTCTTAGAAGAAAATAAATGAGATTTCCACCCAAACTATGTTATTGAGTTCTATTCTGACAGCAAAGTTTTCACAGGAGAAGATGTGGATTAGGCTATATGCTGCATATAAAGATTTTTAACTCTACTGTTCACTGTTGCTGCTTAGGTTATGTTTACACTGCTAGCCATGATGCTCAATTTTGATTTATTGCTCAGATTCGATTTTTTTTGTTTGTTTGTTTGGCTGTTCACATTATCTTTTAAATGTGGCCAGTATCAGATTCAAGTGTAAACTGGTTATGGTCCTGAACTGAACTGGCAGCATGCTACCATACGAAAGTAAAAACAGAAGTTACTGAAGTCTGAATTTCCACGCTCATTTAAGGTAATGTGTTGCGAAAGCCAGTGAATTTGTGCGCAGGCGATAAGGAGGATGCAGAGAAAGAGAGCAAAGTTTTTCTTTTACAGTTTTTCCTCAAGTTTTGCTTGTATAGCGCTGTCACCATAACACTTATGAGTATAACAGCACACCGTCCACCCACTGACTGACTTCGCTGCCTTCTTCCATATTCAAAGAACTACCTGTACGTAAAATATAAATGGAGTGATGTCCATCAGCGCAGAATTGTGACGAATGCCAATCTAGAGTGACGTTAAAGTCGCATGAATTTCATTATGAGAGTTTAGACTGAGTTGCAAAACATCCAACCTGTATCTGATTTAGGACCACATATGAAAGTGTCCCAAATTCCATATGGTTTGTGCTGTTCACACTGTTATAAAAAAAAAAAATCTGATCAGAGGGCCACTTTTGCCTGCAGTGTGAACGTATGCTACCTTCATGTGCTATTGGAATTTTCTAGATAAAAATTGGATATAAACGGCCTCTCAAGTCGTATTTACCAAAGGGAAGCTCGGGGATTATTTTGATACCTAAGCTCCCGAGTTTGGTGGGCCATAAACTTTAAACATGGCAGAGGAGAGAATGATTGCTTCTGTGACTGTTTTTCCACAACAGCTACATCACCTTGCCTTGTCATTAAAGTAGTGCATATTTACATATATGAATAACCATTTGAAGCGTATTGTATATTTTATACAAAGTGAAAATAGCTTGTATTTGACTGAAATTCTAGAATCAAGATCTAGATAGAGCAGTGAATGTTTATATGGTTATTAATTGAGATTTTCCCAAAAAATAGGCAATAATAAACCTGGTGTCCTCCTTGATTCCTGGTCTTTCCGACAAAAAAGCACTTGAATGCGAAAAGCTCACAATTTCAAAAGTGGAAAGTAGGAAATTTCTGAAAGCACATGAAGGCAGCATTAGTCTGTTTGAGTTTGGTACAGATTGATAGATACGATATTATTGCTAATTTACCATTAATGTGGGTTAGTTTCTTGCCATGATATTATTATTGCATTTATCACCATTAGTACCCCTGACATGAGTTGTGCTGGTCTGTATGGGTACACTTCATTCGTGTGCAGTCGGTTGTTTACTTTTTCTTTTATATGCTTTGTTGTGCTTTTGTTGTAGCCTACAAGATGCATCCTTATTTTGGATAACCTTGGTGTAGTATATTTGTGAAACCTTATGATGAAATCTCCAGTAAGAGCTTATTCCTTCTACTAACCGGCAAGCAAATCCCATTTCCAATCAACTCCAGGTAAATTAAATTGTTATTTTTGTGTTTATGAGTGCCATACCCTACTGAGGGTGGGTGACTCACATGAGCATTTAAAATAAAACAGAGCTGTGTAACAAAATAACACATTCAGATTTTTTTAGGAAAATTTAATATGCCCAATTGATGGTTAGAAATAAAATAAACTTAACCTGTTTTTTTGTTTGTTTTTTTATACTTATTTAAATTTAGTTAGTTTCCATTGGCAACATTTATCATTTTTCTTTAGTTTAACATGTTAAAATAATTAAAACAAAAACTGAAACAAAAAATAATTTAATAAATATTAAATAATATTATTATTTTAATAATAATACAAATAAAATGTATTATAATTATAAAAACCATAATAATTCCCATTATAATAATAACAATTTATCTATATAAATCGTGTGTTTCATAGGTGATATTTCATACTTAGTTTTTATACTATGTTAAACAGGGGCACCTGTGGGAGTTCCTGCAGAGGTTCAGCCTGTTCTGATTGTTATCAAATGTAATAAATTAATTAATATAAAAAAATAAGAACATTACATAAATGATTTGCAAGCATTGACATGTCAACTTTATAATGAATATATCATACTAATATAATAATATGTTTTCAGAATAAATTCATTTTGGCATCCCTGTTTTACATTACTTCCAAAGAGTTTTATACAATACCAATGCAGCACTATACTGACTCACACATTGCATTTACATAGTTCAGAAATAAATAATGAAACCACTTTCTCAGATGATATCTTTAACCTCTGGCCATTAATGAAACCTTATTTTATGAAGGTTCAAAATATTTTTATGTCAAAACATCTATGGTGTAGCATAAGCTCAAGGCTAAAGGTGTCTGGAGTATTGAGATCATGTTTATGGAGGGGATACGCAGGCAGAGCTCTTCCAGCGGGAGGCGGTACTCTTAATGAGTGTAGACAGTCTATACAAGGTTATCTCCCTGGAGAGCGAGAGTGTAAAATGGTTTTCTATCCCTGCAGATGAGTCCCTCGGTTTTCTGTTAGCTTCTCAGATGAGAGTGTACTGTGTGTGTGTGGGTTCATATGTCGGAATCGGCGATGCTGTATTGGTTTGGGAGGACCTCATGTTTACGTTTGTGGTTTGTGATGCAATTTAAAGGCAGCTGACTAAAACAGCATGCTGGTTCAGAGAGGTCAAACATCCAGCAAAGAGTACACAATCAAATGTGATGAATCTTGCTAAAGGGTTAGTTCACCCAAAAATGAAAATTCTGTCATCATTTACTCACCTTCATGTCGTTCCAAACCCGCAAGGCTTTCGTTCGTCTTCGGAACACACATGAAAATATTTTTAATGAAATCTGAGAGTTTTATGTCTTCATTGACAGTCTATGCAACTACCACTTTGACACTTTAAAAATATCATAAAGAGATTGTAAAAATCCATATGAATTGAGTGGTTTAGTCCATATTTTCTGGAGACACGATCGCTTTATATGATGAACAGATTCAATTTAGGCTTTTATTCACATATAAACATTGAACAGCGAGCGAACAGAAGCTCGACCGTACTTGCTTGACACGCAAGAATTAACCTCATTGGTTCTTGCGGAAGCTCAAACGTGCTGCGTAACACACTGGAATGAACCTCATTGGTTCTCGCACTTCAAGCAAGCATGCTTGAGCTTCCGTTTACCGTGTCTGATGTGTGCGTTGATAAATGTTTATATGTGAATAGAAGCCTAAATTCAATCTGTTCATCATATAAAGTGATTGTTATTAATCTAATAACATTTTTAGTGAGTCGCACCACAAAACGCTTTACATGAACCTTGCTCTTGTCATAAGGGTGTCTCTGTGTTATTTGCTGTTTTATGTTGTTGTTTGTTTTTAAAAACATCATGAATTGTTCATTCATAAATATCTATATGTTTTTGGTAAGTTGCATCACATGACCTTTTGCAAATTGAACCTTGTCCTTGTTATGAGGGCTTTTTTTTCATGTTTTAGCATGATGTTGATTTGGTGGACAAAAGTTTAAAATATGATTAAGAAGTGAAGCTGTACAATATTTTCATATTTTTTTGTTATTTTTGTCTTCATTGTGATATCAGGACAACTGTATCAACCTGATATTGTTGTACTTTTTAAATCTTGAGTCTACCCCTTTATGGCTTCTCATTACAATTCAAGTCTCTAAAAAATCACTGTTTATTGAGAAACTTTTGTTGTGTAAACCACAAGCAAATCCTTGGATAGGCAAGAGAAAATTATACAAAGCATTTGATAAGAGACACTCCCTTATCAAATCAAAAATCAATCCATCCCCGCAGCCGAGTTCCTGGTCACATTTGATGAATCATCTAATCCTCTTCAGTGAGCCTGCTTTGGGCACCGAGCTGGGTGAGATGCTTGCAGATATCTTCCCTTGCCAGCTTGCACATTCATCACTTCGTCCAGCCTTCTCAGCAGCCTGTCGATACGCTGCTCCGTTCCCCCAACGGACTCGTCACCTACAGGCCTGAACCCGGCAATGCAGATTTATAGTGTCTGCATGCCGCCGCTATCTGCCTATGTTATGATCCGCTCCGCCATGCTCCAGTGGCCACGACATGCTCAGTCTCGCTTGTAATTCTGTCTAAAACAGCACCTGTGAGGTTCTGCGTCTAAAACATTGGTCTTGGCACCGTTGTGAAGGACTGACACACGCAATCTCACACAGAGGGAAGTCCAGAGCCGCGTATGAGCTTGATGAGGCAGAACAGGCAGAAAATACATTGTAGATACGGCATAAAATACATTGTGATCTGATAGGACTTTTCCAATTACCTGCCATGGGAAGCAAAGCTTTGATTGAGGGCGCTTGCTGGGTTTTCTCATCCCCGACACATCCGGTCTTGATGAAAATCAGGAGATTGCTTTGTTTTATTGATAACTGACCTTATCCCCATTCTCTGGACACACAATTTACATTAGTTGAAAGTATGAGAAATGGATGTCTGTGTAGGGTGTCTATTGGCAATGCCATGACAATATTTATTGTTCCAATATGGTAGGTTATAGAGCTATGTATCTTTGATTAAATCTAAATGTCCGGTTTGCACTGCACACAACCTGTCCATCACATCCCTGCTTTATAGAAATGTCGTGAAGGATTAGAATTCTGTCTATATCGGTGGTTCTGGTGGGTCACAATCAAAAAAAAAAAAAATGTGGCAGGGGTATTTGCAGATAGTGTTTTAAATGAGAAAGGCAAAGCTAAATGCAAACAACGAAATGCAACTAACTATATAACTGTGCATACAGGATACCAAAATAAATAGACTAAACAAACCTTCTAATAAACAGAAAAAAAGGATCAGCTTTAAAGGGATAGTTCAAAAATTTTAATTATGCCATGATTTACTCACCCTCAAGCCATCCTAGGTGTATATGACTATCTTCTTTCAGATGAACACAATCTGAGATATATTTAAAAATGCCCTGGCTTTTCCAAGCTTTGTAATGAGGTGCAAAATTATGAAGCCCAATAAAATGCATCCATCCATCATAAAAATAATCGATATGGCTCCAGGGGGTTAATAAGTTTCTGAAACCAAGCAATGGGTTTTTGTAAAAAAATAAAAATAAAAAAAAATCTATAATTAAAACTTTATTAACTATAATAACTAGCTTCCGGCAGACGGCCATACGCATCGATTTGCAGCAGAAGAGTAACCCTATGACCCAACACATGATGCAAAGACAAACGCTGAAGTGCAGAGGATAGAGCAAAACAAAACACTGGTCATGAATTAGAAGTCTAAAATAATTTTTTTTTAAGAGAAATGTAAGAGGATTTTGACATAAGAGAAGAGTAGTTGTGTTTACATCCTAAATAAAGAGTAATGATTTGATTGCATGTGTCACAGTTCCAGTCGTTCCCGGACTACATTTCCCAGGCAATCACCTGCACTCACTCCACCAATCACTAATCACCCACACCCAGCTGCAGCACATTACCTGGACTATTTAAGCCATTTTCATCCTCACATACTTGGCGAGGATTTGTTTACTACGGCTGCAATTCTGAGCGTTTATCATTCTGTTTGTCTGCCTGTTTTTGATCTAGTCTGTTCCCCCGTCTACGATTCTCTGCTGCCTGCCTTTGGACTGTTTATTGTTTACTGGACTTGTGATTGGTATCTGCCCGCCCTGACCTATTGCCTGTTCTACGACTACGATTCTGCCTGCTCTCTGCCATACCTGTCTGCTGTTGCTCTACCATTGTCTGTCTGACTACGAACACTGTTTAATAAAAGCTTGCACATGGATCCTACGCTGAGTCCCGATTCGTTACAGCATGTGGTAAATGTACCACATTTAAATTAATCTAATTTGAACAATTTCTTTGAGTATTTTCTTATAAAGTATTTGTGTAGCACTACAAAATCATTGTGGAGGAATCTCATGAGAAATGTTTGAATTCATATTGAGGTTAGTGTCTTGGTAAATCTGAGCACAGGGAAAAAGAGGGAAGTCTCCATTTGCTCTCCATTTAATCTCACTGCTGTCTTAAATAAACAACTAAAATATTAAATTGTGCTTTTTCCTGTGGGAGGTAAATGAAAAATAATAACAACACACATTGCTGTCATTAGGCTGCTGATTTTGTTGTCTATTACTTTAGCTCTCAGTTACCCATCAAGTAATAAATGGTCTGGAATGGAATGCATGGACTTGCATAATTTAAAACAATTGATTCCTTTTCACATAATTAAGAATATTTTTTTTGAGTTACCGGCTCAGTACATCTTAATTTCAACAAATCAACTGTACGTTACGTAAGGTGATTTTCTTATCACCATTTAATTGGAGTTTTTAAATTAAATTGGCTCTCTTGAGATGCACAGTTAAGACAAACATCTGAGACAAAACTGAAACTTAAACGAAGCATTACTGAGAATTCCATTAGGTCTCCAGAGCTATGATAGAGCAAAACATTTTCCTCTGGGTCTGGATATTTCTGGCACCTTTTTCTTCCAGTTTCTGGAAGTCAGTTTCTGGAGCCATCAAATGCATGTAAAATGCCTGTGGAGTGACTGACAGCCAGTTTCAAATCATCATTCTCACATCAAAAATATCTTTTGCAATGCACAGTAGGGCATTAATGGGTAAATTCTGAACATAAGCGATTGAACATAAGCCAACACATTATTTTTAAAAGATAAATGTTCCTATTACAGCAATGAAATATTGAGACACTTTCTGAAAACTTAACTTGGACAAAAAGCATTTTAAATGTGATTCTTAACAAGATTGAAGACAGGGAATCTATCTTGTCTCCCTCTGATAAAGAAGTAATTGATGTGTGAGGGATTATGCTGATGCCTGGAAGGGAATTCATTTTGTGATGAATAAGGATTTTGGCTGTTATCATGTCTTTTCCCCTCTAATTTCCCTTGTAACTAAAACAGAGCGGACGTGTAGTCATTACTCTCTCATTATTAGAAAACTGCAGTGAGCTTTAAAGTATGCTGTAAATCAGGATTTTTAGATCAACTAAATAATGATTTATAAGATTATTGTACTTTAATTGGTTTAGTTATTCTGAAGTTCTGCTAGTTAAGTTAGGCTAAAAGTGTCCTGAACCTGAAGCTCATTGTTTACCAACCCTATTCCTTGAGGCACACCAGCAGTGCACATTTTGGATGTCTCCCTTATCTGACTCAAATATTTTTGGTCTTGGGCTGTGTCCCCTATACTCTTAAACAGGGCTTTATTTGAGAGGACAGACATTTGTAGTGGTGTCCGAAACCATAGTGGACATTATCAAGTGCACTCATTCAATCCCACAATGCACTGCAATAATGAGTGTACAAAAATAGACATATAATCTGTTAAAGGGTTGATTCACCCAAAAATGAAAATTCTGTCATTTATTACTCACCCTCATGTCATTCCACACCCGTAAGACCTTCGTTATTCTTCGGAACACAAATTAAGATATTTTTGTTGAAATCCGATGACTCAGTGAGGCCTCCATAGCCAGCAATGACATTTCCTCTCTCAAGTTCCATTAATGTTAAAAACATATTTAAATCAGTTCATGTGAGTACAGTGGTTCAATATAAATATAAAAAACGTGACGAGAATATTTTTGGTGCGGCAAAAAAACAAAATAACGACTTATTTAGTGATGACTGATTTCAAAACACTGCTTCAGGAAGCTTCGGAGCATAATGAATCAGCGTATCGAATCATGATTCGGATCGCGTGTCAAACCGCCAAACTGCTGAAATCACATGACTTTGGCGCTCTGAACCTCTGATTTGACACGCTGATTCATTGTGCTCCGAAGCTTCCTGAAGCAGTGTTTTGAAATCGGCCATCACTATATAAGTCGTTATTTAGTTTTTTTTGGCGCACCAAAAATATTCTCGTCGCTTTATAATATTAATATTGAACCACTGTACTCACATGAACTGATTTAGATATGTTTTTAGTACCTTTATGGATCTTGAGAGAGGAAATGTCATTGCTCCCTATGCAGGCCTCACGGAGCCATCGGATTTCAACAAAAATATCTTAATTTGTTTTCCGAAGATTAACGAAGGTCTTACGGGTGTGGAACGGCATGAGGGTAAGTAATAAATGACAGAATTTTCATTTTTGGGTGAACTAACCCTTTAAAAGTTAGCTTGCTAGCTGGTTTTTATGACTATAAGATAGGGCTGGGTTCTCTGATGCATTGTGATTCTCTCTTCAACAATTCTGAATCAATTCTAAAAACTTCAGGATTGATTCCAAGTTTTATTGTCTGTGTATGTGGATGCTAGAAACATACGTATTCTGCCTGCTGCCAATTACACACACGTACTACAATTACATACACAAAACTTGCTTACTGACAGGCACCTGTTTTCAAATGCTTACGTGCAAAACAACAAAACATCTGATATATTAAACAGATCTGTGCATGTGTGAATGCAGCCTATTAGACCTGCTGCTGTGTATGATGTCATCAGTAATAATAAAACATCTCAGGTTACAAATTTAATCATTGTTCCCTGAGAAGTGAACGAGACCCTGCGTCAAATGACAAGACTTTAGGGAATGCCTCTGCATGACTGTCGTCTGAAGCACGTGTGCAACTAGCCCAATCTTGATTGGCGCTGTGTCACTTCATGTAG
Source organism: Anabarilius grahami (assembly GCA_003731715.1). Taxonomy (NCBI): domain Eukaryota; kingdom Metazoa; phylum Chordata; class Actinopteri; order Cypriniformes; family Xenocyprididae; genus Anabarilius; species Anabarilius grahami. Next base: position 425,863 of record RJVU01017170.1, read on the forward strand.
TGTGACGGCAAACCACGGAAGGTATAAAGGGAAGCTGGCACAAGGCAACATTAGCTTCTGATAGGCTGAGGCAAGTCACTCGCAGGCATGCAGGAAGTATGTTTCCATAACTCAGGCCGACGGTGGTATATTATCCCCCAGCCTGTGATAGAAGTTTTCTCCTGAAGGGAATCTTCCATGGGGTGCCGTCAAGGAGGGCTGTAAGATCCAAGAACCATACTCGGGTCCGGTCAAAATGGGGCTACCAAGAGCAAACCAACCCCTTCCTGGTGCACTCTCTCTAGAACTCCAGGGAGTCAGCAATCAGGGGAAATGCATACAGATGCAGCCCCGTTGTGAGGGCTGCATTGCAAACAAATTCACTTCTGCCTGGCCAAACCTCCTCCAAATCATCTCCACTGTCTTGAGATGGAGTCCCAATTTAAACGCCTGCTAATATAGACTTCCCTGAGGGATAGCAGTCTGCCTTGAGACCACAGGTGGATCTGATGCGGCATTCTGCATAGATGGCGCAATTACAGACCCCCCTGGTGAATTATGTATGAGACCACCGACATTTTGTCTGTTCGAATTAGAACATGATGGCCTCTAAGATCCGGGAGGAAGTACCTTAGAGCTAGAAGTACAGCTAACATCTCTAGGCAATTTATGGGCCAAGAGAGATAATACTCCCTAGCCAGTGAGGGACGCATCTGACGTCACTGTTTTTTGATGACAGGATACCCTTAATGCCGGGCCCTGGAACAGGAACCAAGGATTCTTCCACATGACAAGGGTAAAATGACATCTGCACGTAACCTTGATCATACAGTATGGGTTGTCCCATGGGGAAAGCCCTTTGGTCCTGAGCCATCATTGCAATGGTCTTATGTACAGCAGGCCAAAAGGTATGATGTTGGATGCAGCTGCCATGAGCCCCAATATTACTCCTAGAAAGGTTGTCCTCTGTATAACCAGAAAAAACATACTCTTCTTGGAGTTTAGTCTCAACCGCAAGCACCTTATGTGGGTGAGAATGATATCTCAATGCTTAGCCGCCATCTCCTGGGACTGTGCTAATTAAAGCCAGTTGTTTTTGTAATTGAGTACATGATACCCTGGAGTCTCAGTGGAGCCAGCGCTGCATCCATGCATTCTGTGAAGGTGCAGGGGATAATGATAGGCCAAATGGAAAAACCTGATACTGGTAAGCTTCGCCCCCAAAAGTGAATCTCAGGAACTTCCTGTTTTGAGTAAGGATGGAAATAAGAAAATACGAGTTCTTTAGATCGATCGTAAAAAAAAAACAATCCTCAGATTTGATTTGACTCACGATTAACAGGATTGTCAACATCTTGAACCTGAATATCCTCAGAGAATGGTTCAGTTGTCGTAGATCTGTGATAGGACTCAACCCTCCATCCTTGTTGGAATGTATGAAGTACTGACTATAGAACCCGGAGTCCCATTCGATAGGAGGAATACGTTCTATGGCCCCCTTTGCCAAAAGAGACTGTACTTCTTTTTCCAATACCCGACCCTGCTCGAGGATCATTATGGTAGACAGCACCCCATTGAATCTGGGTGGTCGGGATCCAAACTGAGACATATTTGGAAGGAGGCTGCAAGGCTTCCTGTAGTATACCTCTTGAGGCTGACCTCGAGTATATTTTGAATACTGTGCTTGATGCTTTAAAGCAGCTGGATTACAGGGAACAACCAAAATGATTTTTCTACTGGCTTCTTTCGAAGAAACAAACTCTGCAGGGCCGCAACAAACTCAGACAGACACTGAGATATGCATTTGTTGGAAAACGATGTGCCCCGAAGCTCCAAAGGTGGCAGGGTTAACAATTAGATTTTCTGAGGGCTCCAGGGAGGAGTGAATTTTTGCCATTCCCCCTGAGTGGGGGGCAGCCCTCAGAAACCTGCGCTCGGTGTCAGGACCTCTTTTCTGAAGCCTTCCTCGAGAGAATGACATTCCTCAGATTTGTTTTCTCTTTCTCTTTCAGAGGCTTTTGGCGAGAGTGCTGCTTCGACCTCCAGGCTCTTTGAGGGGGCTCGAGCAGCAACACTCGAGCCCCCCACTGTCGCTTAGCCTCCTGGAACCTCTCAACGACCAAGCTGACCGAGTCGCCAAAGAGGCTAGAAGGTGATTGTTAGGGGAGAGATATGATGCTAAAGTCTCTTCCGCCCTGGGCATCATCCAATAGACATTCTCCTTTAGCCCCAGGATCGATGAATAATTTGAAACCGTAGGGCTGGAAATATGGGATGAGAATGGCCTTTTCCACAATCCTGATATCTCAGTATGGAGATCGAAAAAAAATAGGCAGGCCCTGACATGGAGGTTGTGCTCTGGTTTGCAGAAGGGGCTCTGCTTCTCAACTGGCCAGTCGATGTTTAACATGTTGACAGCGCGAGTCACAACCTCCAAGAGCTCCTCATACGCTGGGGAAAGAGGTGGCGAGTCCTCAATATCCCCTGCATCGATGCTAAGGACGTCTAATTCCTCAGAACTAGACAGTACCAGCATCAGACTCTCACTCATCTCATCCGGAAGCCACGGAGCACTAGAGCCAGCAGACTCGGGTAGAGGAAAGGGCAGAGACAGTCTCAAACTCCTCTGCTGGACCCAGCTGCGACCCCCTTGATTTGAGACACCACACCACCTCAGTAGACGCAGGACCCAAACCGCAGGGAGTGCGAGCCGAGGCAGCTGCTCACAGTGCACACAGGTAGCTCCCTTGAGAACCCATGCATCCTCCGCTCCCAAACAGCTCACACGTAACTCATGTGTGTCCCCACCCGTGATGTATCTAGGGCAGGGAGGCACACACAGTCTGAACTTTTTCACGCTTTTTTTTTTTCTTCTTTTTTTTGGACAGACACAAAATAAATAAGACAGAGAGTTTCAAGATAGTTCTTGCTGAGGAGCAGAAGCTAATGTTGCCTTGTGCAGGCTTCATTTGATAGTTTCTGTGGTTTGCCGTCACGTCACAAGGTGACGCAGCACTAATCAAAATTGGACTAGTTGCACACGTTCTTCAAACGACAATCACGCAGAGGTGTTCCCTAAAGTGTTTTTCGAAGTGCTCATTCGACGCAGCACAAGTTCCCTCTGAAGGGAACAGTAATAATGCTGAGAAAGAAAAAAATCCCTCACTGTTCTTGTCTGGAAAACATTCAGATACATAAAGCACACTGAGATACTGACAGCACATTTTGTTTATTGCTTGTTCCACTTTATTACTAATTTGTTCCCCTTTATTTATATTTGCTGGTATGGTTTGAAGATATTTAGTTAGTTAATCATTCTTAACATACAATTGTTTTGATTTATTATTAATTTGTAATTATTTAAAAAAGTACTTATAAGTAATTTAATAAAAAAATGCAGAAATAATTTTGATATTCAATGTTGGTAGACTCATTAGGCCTAATTAATTAGGGGAAAATATGGATCAAGAATCGTTTTAGAAATGGATCGTGATTCTCAGAATTGGAATCGGATCAGATCACGAGGTGCCTAAAGATTCCCACCCCTTACATTATATGGCCTCAAAGCTAAAAGACATAGACTAAAAATTACAAAACTCGATTTTGATTACATGGCATCTTTTAGATGTTTACCACATGTTTGTATGCAAATATGATCCCTACTAGGTAAATTGTACATGACTATAAACAGCAGTATTATTGGGATTGTTAGCCTTGAATTGAGTCTGATGAGATGTTTTGTGAGTCCACTGAGGTGTACCACATTGACACATGACAAATACACTGTATAAGCAGTTTAAAGCAACCAGGCAATTTATCTTGGCATTGCTCATCTGAATAATACATTACCTTGTCTTTAATTCTTCCTCTCTCTAATTAATTCATCATTAAAAATTTAACAACTAAACACTATGCTTTAGAGTTGTTCGAGGTACTCTCAACAGAGAACCTGCAAGAGAAAACACAAAACACAAAAATGTGCATATGGCAGTCTCTCGCAGCTGTTGTGAATGTCTCTGGTGCAAAACCTGTTTTACTAAAACATCTGCTAAGTTAAACTAGATTTTAGTAATAAGTCTTATTTGATATACTTGCTTGTCATATTGTACCATTCAGAGCACTATACTGTACATTCATTTTGAAGGTTTATAAATGCGGTAACACTGTAAGGAACCCCCCATCAGCCCAAAAACAGAATCCGATGGCGTGGGTGAAGGTTTAACGCGTGTATGTCTTTTCAGCGCCCCTGTGAAGTTCACTTAATTTCACTCGTTTAATCTGACTCCAATTTCAATGATTATTACTCTTAGATCGTGTTTCTAATTAAGGAATTAATCGTTGGTCATGTATTGATTTAGATATTTGATTATTCTGGGTATCCCGTACTTTCAATAATTCGTTCATCAGGGACCCAATGCCGCTCAGAGATACTCGCCCCGGGTTTGCGGTAAACTCACGGACATAAACTCACCAGTCTGATCTTCGTCAGAGGGTGTAATAAGTAGTTTCATGCGCCTTCAGTTTGTTCTACCCTGGACACAGATTTACGGTAGCATTAGCCTCCCATAATTTACTAGTCATAATGATTTCAGGAGAATCCAGAATAAATCAAAATTTAACATTTATTTGTCAGGTAAAAATGTATCATGCCAATTACACAAATAACGAATTAGAAGCCAATTCACAAATCATAAATATATAACATCAGTTGCACAAAGATGACTCTAAGAGTAAGAAATGCATATACACACAGTGGTGGGTTAGTGTTTTTAAGACACTCGCCCATCACTGCATGGGGGTTTCTGGCTACAGAAGATCCCCCATGGCTGCTTTGCACTTTCCCTTAAATACTCAGACCAGAACAAAAGGATTGTAAATATTTACTACACCAACACCTGTTTTGGGGGAGAGGATTGGGTTTTCAGATATCTTGAAGAGACACCACCCAAAAGGAGGACAGAATTCTCCTTAGTTTTAAAGGAAATTGATCAATCTGTTTTTCAAATAATAGCAAGCAAAATCTAAACACATAATCATAATCTAATACTGTGATCTATAGACTATTCCAAGACTTGTCTTAATCATTCCCTGTAAAGATTGTAATATGCATGGAGTCAAACATAAAAGCAGTAAAATCATCAGTACAACAGGAAACAACAAATTAAGATACGTCGCCCAGTTAGAGAACCACTGTAATGTAGAGGGACAACGGACCAGACGCTGTGTATGGCATGACAAATCAAACAGTCCTTGGTGTTCATGTTCTCCGTCATGGCAGCAGGCATAGCAATTAACTCTGCCGTGGTCAAAGTTATTGTTACAAGTCCCATTCTGCAGTCAAAGTTTTCTCCAACACTGCCTGTCACTGAACTGCTCTCTCCTTCCATGGTCCTTGACGTTGTTATGTTGGTCCAGATTAACTAATCAGATCGCATATGGACGTAACGCTGCGTGTTCAGCTCCTCTGAACGTCCCCCATGGCATGGGGCAGCCTTCAGTCTTCAGTCGGCTGCAGGTCAGTCAGCACTCCCGTCCTCGTCACTGCAATCACCGTGGCCGGCCCAAGATATTTTGGCTCTCCGATGTTGACTGGTTTCAGACTCCTTATCAGCACCTGCTGGTTAGGCACAAACTGGTGTGTTGGTTTCTCTGAGGGGAGAGGAAGAGTTAGTGAAACATCACCATCAATAGAATTTAATTTTTCAACCAGCTCCATGACATAGTCATCCAGGATCCTCCATTTCACCTAAAGAAAAAACGCCGGTGCGGCCTTTGATCCATGGTGTCGGGAAAGGCCTACCCATCAGAATTTCAAAAGGAGACATTTTAGTAGTGGAGGATGGTGTCATTCGTATTTCAGCTAAAACAGCTGGCAATACAGTCATCCAATTTTTCCTTCTCTAAACATGCTTTAGTTAATCAATCTTTGATCGCTCAGTTAAATCAATCAATAGTTAAAGTTTTAGGCAATAATTGTACTAGTTTGGATGTAAAAGGTGTTCCATAATCATTTTAAATTACACTTGGTATCCCAAATCTGGGTATAATTTCTTTGCACAAACTTTTAACCACCATTTTTGCATTCTCCCTCGCACATGGGAAAGCTTCTGGCCACTTTGTGAATCTGTCTGAATTATTTACAGGTCGATGAATGTTAGTTTTCGCAATGCAAAACAAAGCATTAATTGCCTGAGCTGTCTTTGCAGCACTTGTGTGTGAGAGACCATGATAGTGACGTATAAGCACCACAAGTGTCGACTTTGGCAAGGCCACTTTCCCTTCAGAGTCTCTGATAATTCCCTGTTTGTCTGGCTGACAGCCTTTTGAGGCCCACTATTGTAAGTCAGCCTCTGTAGGTTGGCTCTGTAATATTTTGACATCAATATCAGGCAAATTAGTCATGTGTGCCATCATAGCATGTTTTTTTAGCAGCCTCTTTAGCAGCTGTATCAGCCAATTGATTACTCTTATTTCCTCTGAATATCCTGCTGCATGTCCCCTCACCTTGACTATGGCCATTTTGCTCGTCAGTTGTACTGCATTAATTAAATCTCTTATCAAATCAGAATGCGTACTTAGAATCAGTATAAATTGTGACAATTTTATCTTTTGAAAGTTCACAAGCTCTCGTTAGTGCCACTAGTTCCGCTGCCTGTGCTGATGTGTATGGTAATAGTAGTCTAACAACTGCATAGCCACATAAACATCTGATGGTTTAGAACATGAACCGTCAACATATAGACTATCCCCCCTTTCTCAAAGCAATGACAGCAGTGTGTGGCACAGATGTTGGCTTAATCATTACATTTGTAGTCACTAATAACTTTGCATTTTGCCAACGAATACAACTTTAGTTGAACTCTACTATACTACTCATAAGTCAATATGAATATTAAAAAAACAACTTACCTTTGATGAAGGATGACCTCTCAGTCCCCCACTCCCGTGTTTCTTAGGAATATCCCGGACGAGCCCCCAAAACAAAATCAGAATATTTGTAATCCCAGTCATCAGTTAAGAAACAGGCACCTCAACCCCTGTGATGTGTGGCAGAAGCAGCGCGAGATCTCGGGAGAATGACCAAGCAGACACAGATAAAGTGTAGTACAAAGCATTCTCACATTTATTCAGGAAGAAGGGTCATATTTATAGACATAGGTCAAACAACAATCTCCATGATGGCTTGAGCATCCAATCATATGACTTATGAATCAAACCTTACCATGTAAGGCATTTCACAAAATATAATAACAAATAAGAAATGTATGTGCATAAATGTGTATGTGTCTTCAACATCTGGTTACGTGTGAGAGCGTCAGTGTGTCCAAGGACTACTACTTCTTGTTTTGTCTAGGTAGGTACATGATGTGCACAATGGAAACATCTCAAGACACAGAGAAAGTCAAAAAGGGAAGCCCAAGAAATAAGAAATTATTTAACACACGGAGACACATTTAGCTGTACACGTAAAAATGTTGTATCGTATTGGCATTTCGTCCAGACGGATCCAGTGTTTTGGGAGCCTGAATCCTCTATTTTTTTAAACCGAGTCCCAGAGTGGATAAATCTGAATAAGACACCCTTGAGTTTTCGTGTGTACAGCCAATCCATATATATTGTGAAATGATGATGTCATCACCCCACGTCGCGACACTAGTCAGACACCGCTACATCATGTAACAGCAACAACAACAACAATGGCGGACTACATGCTTGTGTTCGTGCTGCAAAAGCTACTGAGCCTATTATTAAAGTTTATATACAGCGTGCAAGGTTTATGCACATGCTCCAAGTCTTCTTCTCCCTTTTTAGTGTATCTCTGTGGCAGAATTACAGTGCCACATACTGGTCTGGCATGTATACCACATCGTTTTGAGTCAGTTTCAGTGGTTCCGTGTGTAGAGATAATTCTTGGCACGATGCAGTGTTTAAGGAATTTGTTTTTAGAACGAGGGGAAAAAAGATCTAATTGGGGAAGCTCTGACTTCATGTGGCTGTGGCCTTATTATCAGCTCATGCAGAAATAAAAATCCAAACTTTCAGAAGAATCACAGCATAATAATAATAATTATTATAACTTTTTTGTATTATTATTATTATTATAATGCCAAGGTGAAGGTGAAGATGACGTTGGGCTTGTGGGAAAAATAGCAAATAGCTTCAGAGGATCAACAAAGTCACTAGGTAGAATTTGATATAAAGCCTATCCAAGTCTGTAATTGCCTAGGAATAGCTTTGAGAGGATGCATGCCGTTTGAATCCTAGTTATTTCTGAACCTTAGCCTTGAATACATTTACAAAAGATTAGGCTCCCTTTTACTCTGTCATTGCTAAACATGAAAATGAAAGCGGTCCCCAGTCAATTGGGTATAGGTCAGCAGATCTTCCCCTAGGCCAGCTGGTTCGAAAGAGGAGAGAGGGGAAACAATAATAATAGCATGAATGCTCCTTTGGCTCATCTCTGTGTCAGACATTTTAAGTTATGCCAGAAGGCATGACAAGGGTAGAAAGGGAAAGAAATCTGAAATGAATGTCTGCAAATGATACAAGGCTTTAGGCACAGTGTGATGTGCCCTTCGCTTCACACTGCCCAGGGAACCGATACAGGCCAGGGTAATGGAGCTGGCATCTCTAATGCCAGAGGCTATGGACTGATAAGGCCCTGAATCCTGAATCTCCAGGGATTGCATCATTCACATTTAGCATTTCACAGCACTCCCATATGCAGATGTATGTAAGGTCAACAAAAACCCATATCATGCCACAGGCCAACCCCCGTGCCTGTGTTATTTCATAGTTTTATCTCTAAGAGTTGTGTCATGAATTACTGCAGGAGGAGACAGATCTAGTTCAAAATGTTCTTAAAATATGCTCCAAGATTGATAAGAAAGAGATGTTTATATTTGTTAAAGACTTAATTTATTCTAAAGCCCTTTTGGACAATGATTGTTTTATATGGGGATGCATTTACTCTACCGAAAAAGTTTGGAATGTTTTAGATTTTTTTTTGTTTTAGTTTTTTTTTAAAGAAGTCTCACCAAAGCTGTATTTATTTGAACAAAAATACAGTAACATTTAAAATTGTGAAATATTATTACAATTTCAAATTTTTAAACGTAATGTATTCCTATGATGGCAAAGCTGAACTTTCAGCATCATTACACCAGTCTTCAGTGTCACATGATCTTTCAGAAATTCCTCTAATATGTTGATTTTCTGCTGAAAAAGCATTTCTTATTATTAACAATGTTGAAAACAGTTGTGCTGCTTAATATTTTTGCAGAACCCATGTAAAATTACCATTTAAAAGTTTGGGATAAGTATGATTCCAAAATATTTAATACTAAATTAATACTTTAATGACAGTAAAGACATTTATAATGTTACAAAAGATTTCTACTTTCTATTCATCAAATAATCCTGGGGGAAAAAAGTGTTTTTAAGCAGCAAAAACAGTTTGCAACCACCCTTTGCTAAGCCCTACTTTACTGACTAACCCTACCTTAGCAATTGTTGCCATCCACAATTTTCTCAGACAATGTTTGGCTCTTTTCTAATGTAAGTCTATGGAAGATCAGTGTATTTGGACAGTTTTCAATGCAATTTTGCAGAAATGATCTATAAAAATGGTAAAACAATAGTTCACAGGTTATTATAGTTACCCAATCTGCTACTTTCAGCTACTATTCCTATTCCTTTTGTATCTCTATTTATCATATCATTTTTATTGCCCACCCCCACCCCAAGTACACTGTTATTTTTTTACATAATATAGTCATAATTTAGTTTCACATCACAAATTTCCATTTTCTTTGCAATTTTGTAGCTTAAAGGAATAGTTTGCCCAAAAATGAATTTACTCACCCCAAGGCCATCAACGATGTATATTAATTCTTCATCAGCCTTAGAGAAATCAAGGTTTTGGAGGAAAAACATTCCAGGACTTTTCTCCATCTGATGCAAGTGAATTTGAATTAATACCATTTTTGATGATCCCCCCACATTTTTCAAAACGAATGCATATACAGACAAATGTAAAACGCTTTTTAGGAGCAACTCTCAGTGAAACTTACATAAACAGTTGAAAGGCCTTCCACAATCACAAGTGCAATCTATTTTCATCACGGTCGTCTGTATTGACAGTGTTCATCTGGTGAGTGTTTGGCTATGATTAACTCTTCACCCATGCCAGCAAGCACCTGCCAGTGTTTATTGAGCCCTGCGCTACAAAAATGACAATGTTCTCGCCTGAAATGGCTTTTGAAAGCTTGTTTGATAGAGCCAAGATTTCCATTTTCTTGTTTCTGTCTCACTCTCACTCTCGCTCTTTCTCTTTTGAAGACAAGAGCATCAAAATGTCATCTGTTCTGGCAGCCTGTAAGAAGACTAGCATGCTGCCCTGACCCTGAGAACAGTGTATATCGGCCCGGTGCCATGCCAGATCCCCAAGATCAACGGGGAACCAAAGTTAAAACAGGGGTTGAGGATTTTTCCTTTATACCCAATACCCATTGTCAAAGAGTATTTTCTAAAAATATTAAGCAAAACCGAACAGATTTCATCCTCCTTTGGAATAAAAAGGGAGTTAACCTTGGTCACAACACAACTTTTTTTTTAGTATTTCCTTTTAGCATGTTCTCTGTGAACATAGAGGACTACTTAAAATCTGGTCCAGTTATTGTATAGCTTTATTTTCAGGGACTGTTTCAGAAATTAATACCTTGCGATTTACCTGCTTTATGACTATCTTGCTAGCTGTTACCAGCCATCCAAGTCATCTTTCAGTCATCCTTTGTCTCAGCGTGGTTCTCTTGTGTGTGTGTGTGTGTGTGTGTGTGTGTGTATTCCAGTGGTTCTGTACAAAATATGTAATGTTTTTTGTTGCATTAATGTACTGTTAATTGATTTCTCAGTTTTATTTTTAAGTAGCATTTGACCTTTTTCAAACTATAGAAATGCACAATAACCACTTACATAAATGAATGAGTCTCAATTACTTTCTTACCTCATTATGGTCATCATACATTATTACATATCCTCAAGTCTTCTGCTTCTTTCTCTCTTTGAAAATAGTTTTGAATCAAAACACCCATTCAACGTAGGGCATATCTTTCAGTAGGTTCACTTTAGCGTCAGTACATGCAAGCGAATGAAAATGATTTGTTCATGAACACGATGCGTTCAGGACCAAAACGCCATGACTTTGCACCCTAACATCAAGGTTTATGTTGAGACTGGATAACTTGGGCTTTACAATCTCCAGATACAGAGAGTGGGATAGTTCAGTTTAATTCATCTTGGGTAAGAGGATAATACATGAACATGCCAGCAGATATCATGGAATTTCCTCATCTATAAATGTTAAATCAGCAGATCTGTATAGTGCTGAGGAGAGGCAGACCATAATCAATATCATGCAATGGCTGTCTTATCTGCAAAACCAGATGTCTGTCCTGTTATTTATTTATTTATAGATTTGCTTCATTCTTGTCACGTTAGTGTTCAAATATAGCTGTTGTAGGCCAAGAGGAAATATCTTATTGCTTACTAACTACATAAGGCGGGTTTTAAAGCCAGGGTCGAGAACTGATAACCTCCCGCTGTGTTTAGAAGCCATTGTTCAAAGTTACAGCAAGTGGCACAGGCCACTCAAACACCAGAAAAGATTAAGAAACTTACTTACTCTGCATTGAGGAGGATGGTGATCTACAAAAGCAGTGGAATTGTTGACTAGGATTTTCCAACAAGAGTCATAGTTCATCTTCTCATGTAATCTGATGTCTGAATTGCTGTTATCAGTGGAAACAGACGTTGTTGGGGAAATCTGGGATGCCGAGGTGGATGGAGTGCTTATTAATATGGAGTAAAGCCTAGGACATGTGTGTCATTAGATCCCAGTGACACTGCTGCTCTGAGACAGACCCCTGCTGTAAGATATGTAGAAGAGCTCATTGAAATTCAGACGCTTCCCTCACATATGCATTCAATGATAAATCATTTCACTCTTGAGACATGGGACAAAATGTCCTACAACTTTACCTGCCAATATATAAAAATAGCAACATTTCCACTTTGTAATTCATCAGAGATGATCACTAGAATGTTTTTTAACACAGATGTACGATTTCAGAGTTTATTCAAAAAAATTATCATTCACCACCCCTAAAACCTATGGTCTGTTTTTCGCTCCGAGGTAATTTTGACGATATATCTTGCAATGTTACATTAAATTTCAAAATCTGACTGTCTTTCAATCTTTCTTGTAATTGCAATTTTATATCTCACAGTGGGAATTTTGCTACTTTTTTTCAGAATGCCATTTTGTATATAACAATGCATAGGCGTAAAT
>RJVU01017170.1:438261-448329 GCA_003731715.1 Anabarilius grahami
AGCGACCGCCAAAAAGTTTATATGTAGACAAAGAAAATGAAAAATGGTTCTTTTACTAATGTGTATGTGACGAGCAGGGCGGGCGAGAGCCATGAGGGAATGGCGTGAGGCCAGTGACGCGAGTCGCACCGGCCTCGAGTCTCTCTCGGGGGAGCTCCGGAAGCATAAAAGGAGGAGCGACGACAGTGAAGGATGAGAGAGGACCAGGCCTGGATTTTATTTTGTGTTTTATTTTGTTTGTGTGGCCGGCAGTTGTCTGTGAGGAACTGCCGGCATTTTACTTTCGTCTTGTTCTTTGTTTATTTTGGTATTAAAGTAATGTTGACTGTTCGCCGGTTCCCGCCTCCTTCTTCCCGTACATACGAACTGTGTTACATTGGTGCAGAAACCCGGGAGGAAGGAGGGACATGCTGTCGGAGAGCCCTCGCTGCTGAGGGGGACCTCGAGTGGCTGCCCGAGGCAGTGGTGCTGGAGCGAGTATCAACAGGTGGGACGGAGAGCTCGCTGCCGTGCTCCTGGGTCGAGGTGGGGTGGCTGCCGTCCAAGAGGGAGTGGAGGAGTCGCCGCCGTTCGCCGTGGACCGGAGCCTGCTGCCGTCCGCTATGAAGGGGAGGAGCAGGGAACGGGAGACTCCCTGCCGGCTGCCCTCAGTTGGAGGAGCCATCACCGGCCGCCAGGGGGCGGAGGAGGATCGAGCCGACCACCGAGCGTCCAGTACCATCGCATGGCACCGCGAGGAAGAGCCTCTCGGCTGGCCGAGGACAGAGCGGCAGTGTGTCCGGGAACCGGACCAAGATTTTTTTTTTTTCTCTCTTCCCTCTCTCGTTCTGTCGCTCCCTGTGCTTCCGTCTCCTTTTCTCTCATCTCATCTGTCCTTGGCCCCCGGTGCTACGGCCACCGAGACAGGCCCCCGGGGGGGAGTAGAGCGCAGTCTCGGGAGTACCCCCCGGCCTGCGAGCGGCCTGCGAGCACAGTGGTTCAATATTAATATTATAAAGCGACGAGAATATTTTTGGTGCGCCAAAAAAATTAAATAATGACTTATTTAGTGATGGACGATTTCACAACACTGCTTCAGGAAGCTTCAGAGTGTTATGATTCTTCTGTGTCGAATCATGATTCAGATCGCATGTCAAACCGCCAAACTACTGAAACACTACAGTGTTTTGAAATCGCCCATCACTATATAAGTCATTATTTAGTTTTTTTTGGCGCACCAAAAATATTCTCGTCGCTTTATAATATTCATATTGAACCATTGTACATACATGAACTGATTTAAATATGTTTTTAGTACCTTTATGGATCTTGAGAGAGGAAATGTCATTGCTCCCTTTGCAGGTCTCACGGAGCCATCGGATTTCATCAAAAATATCTTATTTTGCGTTCCGAAGATTAACGAAGGTCTTACGGGTGTGGAACGGCATGAGGGTGAGTAATAAATGACAGAATTTTAATTTTTGGGTGAACTAACCCTTTAAATTGTCTTTTAAATTATGAATTGGTAAAACTCCTTTGCAAAACGGTCTGAATCCACTTGCATTCGTTTGGACTGCTCTCTCACTGAATCACCTGAAGCGATTTCTCACTAAAACAGACAGTCGAGAGAACAAGCAGCCGTTTTCCTCTGTGAACATGCGCCAAATGGATGTTTGACAATTTCATTGCCTTTTGGAGTTTTCAGATGAAATCCTGCAGGCGCCCGTGCCTTCTCCGTACATGAAATAAATGCACATCCTTGAATGAGCACGGATTTTCAGCATATTTACTCGAACTTATCAGGTAGGCTAATATCTATGGTTTGATCCATTCCAGAGGCGAATGGAACTTGACGTGCGATGCCACACTGACTGACATATGCACATGAATCACAGTCACACGCTCAGAGCAATATTGTTTTAGCTATGTTTTATAGTATTAAAATACTTCAAAAGGACAAAAACATGAACTTTATTGGCTTTACTTCAAGTCAGATGTCACTTTACTTTGGCGCGAACCCCTATGCGCTCGCACACTTGGCACAGCCCTTGCAACGGTTCTGTCATTAATTAATATGAATTAATATAGATAGCCTTTTGCTTGACTACGTTATCAAACAGCTAATAATGTGTTTCTAATGTTACACACACCGTTCCTGTTCTTTATCACAGACAGAGTCAGACAGCTGCCTTCTAACAATCAGTATCCTTACAAACGCTTTGAACAACTCAGAACGTCAGTGGAGAAAGGCATATAGTTCATCATAACATCATAATAGACTCGCTATATTGCTAAATCTACACAATTTTTCATATCAACAGAACATATACCGGGATAACCTGGCTTCTCTCGAGACTTTCCTGATTCAGAGCAGTCATAGTTAATGATATGCTAAAGCCTGCCGGCACGTTGTTGTGATTGGTTACAAGGTAGTCTGTGACGTCACAAACACCCACGATTTCAAACCGTGGGTTTTAGATTGTCTTTGGTTTACTGCAGTTTCAAACATAAAATACTCAGCATAGGTGCTGATTTATGAATTTGCACATGGTTTGTCTTAAAGCATATTAAAAACACTACATAGACATATAAACATAAAAAAACTTGATTTTCACCACAGGGAGTCTTTAATAACTAACATGACCGCGTGGTGAACCTATGAACCTAACTCGTATTTAAACAACTATCACTTTGTGTTGTTGGCCACATAAAATGACAGAGAAAAGAAATTGTAATTGCAGTTATGTGTGGCTTTATATTTCACACTGTGACTTTATATCTTGCTATTGCGACTTTTTTTCTCAAATGGGCACTGTATCTCAGAATGATACACTTTGTATCTTACAATGCAACTTTATATCTTGCAATTATAACTATATATTGTATTTGCGACTATATATCTTGCAGTGTGACTTTGTTTCTTGTATTTGCAGTTATTTCTCGCAATTGAGCCTTCATATCATTCTATGCGACGTTTTAACTTGCAGTTGCTGTGACTTTGTTTTTCGTAGTTGCGACTTTATATCTCTCAATTATATAACTTGCAATTATGACTTTATTGCTCTTAAAGGGTTAATTCACCCAAAAAATGAAAATTTTGTCATTAATTACTCACGCTCATGTTGTTCCACACCCGTAAGACCTTCGTTCATCTTCAGAACACAAATTAAGATATTTTGGATAAAATTCGATGCTCGGTGAGGCCTCCATTGACAGCAAGATAATTAACACTTTTAGATGCCCAGAAAGCTACTAAAGACATTTAAAAGAGTTTATGTGACAACAGTGGTTCAACCTTAATGTTATGAAGCAATGAGAATACTTTTTGTGCACCAAAAAAACAATATAATGACTTTATTCAACAATATCTAGTGATGGGCGATTTCACAACACTGCTTCACGAATCATTTGTTTCGAATCAGTGGTTCGTGGCGTGTATCAAACTGCCAAAGTCACGTGATTTCAGTAAACGAGGCTTCGTTACATCATAAGTGTTTCGAAATTTAAATGGTTCTCCACTGGGGGCGTGACTTTGGCCGTTTGAAACACGCTCAGAACCACTGATTCGAAACAAATGATTCGTAAAGCTTCGAAGCTTCATGAAGCAGTGTTGTGAAATCGCCCATCACTAGATATTGTTGAATAAAGTCATTATATTGTTTTTTTTGCCGCACAAAAAGTATTCTCGTCGTTTCATAACATTAAGGTTCAACCACTATAGTCACATGAACTGTTTTAAAAATGTCTTTAGTAGCTTTCTGGGCATCTGAAAGTGTTCATTATCTTGCTGTCAATAGAAGCCTCACTGAGCCATCGAATTTTATCAAAAATTATCTTAATTTGTGTTCTGAAGATGAACAAAGGTCTTACGGGTGTGATACAACATGAGGGTGAGTAATTAATGACAGAATTTTCATTTTTGGGTGAACTAACCCTTTAATTGTGACTTCACAAAAGCAATGACTTCATCTCTCAGTTGCGACATTATTTACCCTCATATTTTCTCGTAATCGTGAATTAATATCTTACAATTGCGACCTTATAATGAATCTATTTTGTGAAAAAGGTTGAAGACCCTTCTTGTTGTAGACTGTTTTATCTGAAAAGAAGAAAGAAGAGTAAGGCTATTATTTTGTTTACAAATTTTTGCGCACAAATGTTTCATGCCTATAAGTATGACTGAATCATGAGAACAAGCTGGCAGAGGGCATGCATCAATATTAATTACAAACCTCAGTCATGATCACTGCAATCACTTCACCGTTAATTCTTCAGCACAGGATATCAGTCATTTACCTAACAAAGGCTCTAAAGATCAATGATGGGTGTCCAGGAGAGAATGGTGACAGTGACGTGACATGCCCACAGTATTCTAACAGATACTCTTTCCCTGCTAGAGGCTCTTGCCTAATAGAGGAACAAAAGCAGAAAGATAAGAGCGCCACATAAATCATGTCGACTCTCTCAAACCACTGCAGTGTCCTCAGGAACAGGGCTGGAACGGAAACAGATTACCACTATCAAAACCTGTGATGAAAACAATTAACACCTCAGGCTTCTGACACACTCAGCTCTATGATCGAGATGGTGTTGGTGCGGTTAGGTAATGAATTTACTTCATTGCCGTCAAAGCTCTCGATTTCTCACTTAGCTGTTATATAAAGTATTGCCTGCTGGCAATTTCAAACTGTGTCACTAAATAGTTTCTTGATCGGCAAAAAGAATAAGAAACCAATTTGCGGAAGTCAATTATACAATTAATTTGCACCATTGTCCACTGATTTACAGAAAAAATATTTCTATTTACATACTGCTTTGACAGACTACTGGCTTGGAAGCACATCACATTAAATAACCTCACAAATGTAATTAACTTCTGTGCGGCTCAATTTGCCAGTTTGTGAACAGAGCGCATGGGACCATCATAGAGCTCAGACTGTCCACTCGGCACGGCTGTTCATAGCTTGGAAGCATATGACACCCTCTTGGTCACTTTCTCTCTCTATTTGCACCAGGTCTGTTGAACTGTCATTGAACTGAGAGTCCATCTATTTGCTCACTGCAGAAGCAATTTTGCACCACACACTTTCATGCCAAGAACACATACTTTGTGACATCTAATATGCTTCTCCTGAGGTTTGAAACAGCAGAGAGACACACTTCAAAGATAACCCTGAATCTCATCTAGCTGACTGTAAATAAATGCTGTTTGGATGATTGGTTCCAGCTCAGAAGTCAAAACTTGGCTTCAGTTGCAGCTTAGATTTACTGGTATTAAACAATAATTTAAAGAAAGGCATCCTATTATATTATATTATATTACATTAAACGGTTAGTTCCTGTCCGTGATTCTGATTGGTCAATAGCTGTGTTTTATTCGTGATAAAACACGGCTATGACCGCTTCACCCAACGTTTCTGTGTATCACTACACAACACCCTTAGCAACCACTCTTAGCAACGTAAACTGTTTGTTCTCAATTGATATTGTTGATTGAAGCTTACTGTATTATGTAGAAGAGTACTGTGAGAAAAGATCGAGTGAGCGAGTTTATTACCTGCATTCAGAGTCAGCATTTTCCTTCAGGTCAGTCCTATGTTCATAATAAAAAATCTGTTTAAATGTCCGATGTATTATCTTGTCCTTTTAACAGTTAAAGGGTTTTCCCGTGACTGACAGCGCTAGTCAAAGCATTTGTCAGTTGCGTCTTGTTCTGTGTTCACAGCAATTCAGTCTTTTTAATATAAAAGTCTTCGCTACTGACTGACACACTCACAAAGACAGTCTTTGCTGCCATCTTATGGCGTAATAAAGTAACTTCTGTTGCTGTTCACTGTCAGGGGCTATTTTTTCCAGTGGAAGGAAGGCTTTTAGTAAGAGTTTTTGTTAAGTTTTGATTTATTTACGATACAGCACAGCCTCTCGTACCTTATTGCTTACATATTATATTATATTATTATTTGAAACAATCATATTTGTTGTAGGTTTGTTTTCCAAATAGTCAATGATTATTCAAGTATCAACACTCAAAAAAAATTGTTCTTTGGCTGAATATGATTCAATCATGGACAGTGGTTCCACGTGACTGAAACAAGTAAAACCAAATAGAATCAACCATGTACAATTACTATAAAATGGGTATGTTTAGGTTCAGGATGGGGTTTAGGGATCTTGCATTTTTCTACATAACGATAAAAGGCTAAATTATACATATATCTTTATGACATGAAAGATACGTAAAAATACTTAAAGGGTTAGTTCACCCAAAAATTTCACCCACTTGCACGTTTTGCACTTTTGCACTTTTTGTGGCCTCTGGATAATAAATTAGTTGGAGCTTTTTTTGACTTCATTCTCGTATGCGGATCTTTCATTTTTTTGATCTTGGAGTTATATTTGGATCTACGCACCACCAGAAGCTGTATGTGTAAGTATTTGTTTGGACTGTCATCTGGCGCTACGCTTTTCTGTTTTTTCCTATATATTGTTCATTGTGAGCAAATGCTCACTCGAGTAACTTAGCGACACTTTAGTGTTGTGTAGGGTGTTTCATTTCACAGCAGGACCCTCTATGTTAATTCCTAACATCACGACGGCCGACACATGGTCTGTAATCACAGTGTGAACAAAGTGCCCTGTTGAGTAGTTCAGCTCTATGGTGCTCTTTTAGTAATTTTCGGTTTCTTTTCTGCCCCTCGCTCTTAGAAAGCTTTTACTTGGAGAGCTCTGTGAAGTTGAAGGACTGATATGGGCTGAAGAGAATGGCCGGGGTACAACGGGGCGTGTGGCGTATCTGTAAATCTTTAATTTGAGGCTGAAGCTTCAAAGGACTTACTGCAAGGAATGTGAAAAGTGGCTAACCGAGTGGCCAGTGACATACTGCAGCTTGTCCTATCTTCTGTATATTTGAAAAGGAAGGGAAACGGCAGGAGTGATGGTCTGCTACTAGGTCTGAATGATGCACTCTGAATTTTACAGTCACTTAAAGTGAGAAAGAGAGGATGAGGTGATCTAGAGAGAATTTTTGGTTGTATTTAGGTTAGTATTATTGAACTCCATGGTGTCCAGTCTCTCCTATAAAGAGCAACTCTATATTTTTCCTATATTTGTTGTTCAACGCTACTTATGAGAGTGGTTTAATTTACTCAGGACTTCAAATCAGTTCAACTGACTACACTGAAGAAAAAAGAATGGTGTAGGATTTACTTTAAAACAATTTTCCCTGTTTCACAAAACAACTTGCTATTAAACTTCACAATTAATTACAAAGAAACAGCAAGTAGCACATTGAATTAAAAGTGAAAAAAAGATTTTCTTCTTCAGTATTTTTGTCTTGTTTTCCAGTACAAATATCGAAACATTCTTAAATCAAGATACATTTGTTTGAAAAGCAAAATTACTTTTTTTCTGAAAGTCTTTTTTCTAAAATTAAGTTTAGTTTTGCATCAAAATTAAAATGTATGCTTAGAACAAGAAATAAATATGTCTGCTATTTATCTATCTATCTATCTATCTATCTATCTATCTATCTATCTATCTATCTATCTATCTATCTATCTATCTATCTATCTATCTATATATATATAATTTTAAGGTTCCATTGACTCCATTGGCAGTTTTTTTCTTCTTCTTGTTTTATGCATGAAGTGTCTTAATTTTTTTTAAATAATTTTTTCATTAAACAAAACTTAATATAATAAGTAATTTTGCTTCTCAAGTAAATCTTGATTTAATAATTAGATATTTGTACTGGATAACAAGACAAAAATACTAAGGAAGAAAACATTTTTTGCAGTGTATTTTCTTGCAAAACCTAGTATGTACACCGTGTGCAGAATTGTTAGGCAAGTTTTTCTGATCATACTTAGTTTTTTCCAAGCACATTTTACCAATTCCAAACCACATCATATCTTAATAACTGCTATTGATTTTGTATTTAATCATTTATAAGTGATATATAATTGTTCATGAAGGCTGGAAATAAAAAAATATGTATAAAGTGATTTTCTTTTACAGGCAAAATGAGCCAAAAAAAAGTCTGATTGCCAAATTCTGGAAGATAATTTCTTCAAACAGTGGAGCTGGTCTTTCAAGTGTCACTCTCAATCTGTCTGTCTATAAAGCCTATAAAAAACAGTCTTCATGTATTTTACAACACTGGGGGTCATTTTTTAGGATTCTTTACCTAACCTAAGTCTCTGAGATCCTGACACCTTGCACTTCTGGAGATTCCAGGTAGGTTGCAGCTCTGGAAAATGGTGGCGCTGGAGACTAAAGAGTTCCTGATGGTTTCACACTTAATTCTTTACCTTAATTCTTAATTCTTTTGCAGTTAACATGTGTCTTTTCTTCTCCACCTGTTTTTGTCTGACCCTGCTGACCCAGTGAGCGTTTTTCTGTCTATTGGTCATGCCTTAATTTTGCAATTTCTAGTATTGCATTAGTATTGCATCCTTCTCATGTGCATTTAAATATCTTTTTTTGCTCATTTTCCCTCTAAATGAAAACCTGCGTAATAATAATGCACTCCTGAATATAAATATATAATATATATTTCATTTCCAGCCTTCATGAACAATTATATAAATCACTTATAAGTGATTAAATACAAAATTAATAGTAGTGATTAAGATTGATGTGGTTTGGAATGGGTAATATAATAGATACAGATGAGGATGTCTGGTATAAATAGAGATTTGCTAGGCGGGTGGGAGTTTTCATATACAAAAATGTTTCTTATTTTCTCATTTGCTTTTTTCTCTCCACTTATGTTGCTAAAAGAAACATTATGATGCCAAATCTACAGCAGACACTGTATCACATCTGTACATTTTCATGCTAAAAGCGTGAGTTATCCCTGTGAACATCCACATCAACAACTGTGATTAGTGTTAACACAACATGGATCTCCAGGGACGTTTCGAGCATTAACACACCAGCCTTCCTTAATCTGTATATTACTGAATCCTGTGTAATGCACAGTTAACAGCACTACTGTGCTTCTTCTGTTAGAGCTCTCCCCTCTGCAGTCGTACTCATCAGATTATCGGTGTATTCATCTTTGATAGTGCTGCTTTAATGGACCAGCAAGGTCAGGAGGAAGTAATACATTTTTGAGCAATAAATCTAAAAACTGTAATGCTGTTTGTGAACAGTATTAGCATAAGCTGGGTGGCCTATCAATGAAGACTGGGACAAAATATGATATATTTTACCAAAATATGGTTTTATGGGCGATGGTGTCATTTAAAGTCCTCTAGATGTTGAATATGGTGGAGCAGGACAAAACTTTAGTGCAAAAATAATATATAAAATCAACACTTTTCTCTAATAAAACTATTAATTTCATCAATGCATTAAGGCATTGCATGGCAATAAATGGATTTAATGATTGTATGGGGCAAAGATTCCAACTGACTCATATTTTCTAATGCACCATAGCTTTCTAACCCAAACAAAACCCTCTAAATGTTAATGCATCATTATGTGCTTACTTTTTAACACACATGGAAAGGGATCAGGTTTATCCCAGATGATTCCCTAATGGCTTATCTTTCCATGTTCAGCCATGTTCAGCAATTCAGTCCCATATGGATGATTTAAGACTGTCTCTTGAGCAAAGACTGCCAGACTTTTAAAGACACGTTAAACTCGTTATACCATTCTAATTGGTGTATTTATTGTTATAATAAATGCTTTTTTAAAAATACAATTAATCACAAGATATAGTTGCAATTGTGCAATACAGAAATATACAATGTTGAGCTTATTTTTTCTTACATTTTCTGTATTGCTCTTTCTATCACCTGTATTCAGATCTGATTTTTTTCTACTGAGCAAAAAAAATGTTTTACCTACTTGATATTTGCTGTACTTCAATGTAGAAATTAATCAAAAAATAAATTAATAATAACAAAAGATCTTTGCTAACTTTATTGGATTGTTTTACATGTCCACTACAATGGACACCACGACTGAAGCAACATAAAAATCCTTGTATTTTAACCATATTTATGAATAGGGTTTAAAAACAGTATGTAAACTAGCTTTTAGGATTTTGAAAAGCCTATCTCTCCTGATCATTGAATT
>RJVU01017170.1:455940-485795 GCA_003731715.1 Anabarilius grahami
TGAATAAAATGTTGAAAATGTGCTGCTCAAAAGAAAAAAAGGATTCTAAAATTGGATTAGATTAAAAAAAAAAAAAAAAATCTTGGTTTTGATCTGGATCAAATCATCAGTTTGTGTTGTTCAAAACTTTTCAGTAAGATTGGGATACCTTTGATCCAAAAGGATCAAAAGATTATTCTGATCCAAGCAGAGAGGTGGGTTTCAGGACCAAAATTTAACAAAACTTTAAGGAAAATGTAATAAAACTTGTCAAAAAATACATTTGTATCATGTAATATACATGTAATACACTCATTACACACACACACACACACAATTTTGCTCTTGATTAGATTATATTTTGCCACGAAATGCAATGCGAAAGCATTAAAATATATAATGTTTCTCCCATTCCATTTTTTTTTTCCATCACCATGTCCCTTTAGTGCATCTATAGGGATCTGGTTGTTTAAAGGAAATTGAAAATGGAAGGGGGTGTTTGTTTGTTTATGTTGTTTCTTTCTCTTCAAATAAAACACTTAAAGTGACCCAACATTGACTCTTCTACCTGTTGTTCTTTACATAGCTAGCAGCCTACATTGTACGTAACCCCATTTGGTGCACTGGTAATCCAGATGTGGTAATCTGAAAAACTGTGTATCTGGATGGCGATCCAATCAATTGGAAAAAATGACACAAAAGTAAAATGGATTATCTGATCCTTGATAGATCATTATTCAATCCAGATTATACTTTTTGAACAACTGGGTGCAGTTGAAGTGATAAGGTATAGATAAGAGTGGTCCAGACCAATCTTACGAACGAATGACTTACAGAAGGTAAACTTAACTAAAAACGTTTTTCGGGAAACATCTAACAGGCTTTTTGGGACCCAGTCTCAGCACCACAGTGCCTTCTGGCCTTAGTTGAAAGGATATGCAAATTTTTGCATTTATTTTGAATGTAGTTACTTGTCAAATATTATTATAATTTTAACTGAGCACTCAAAGTTGCTGTCAGTAGATCTGTATTAGCTGACAAACCAGGGCTGATGTGCTGTCTGTTGTCTCACCTGTAATCACAGGAGATTGTCAAAGCGGTGACCCGACAGTCACATGAGCTTCCCCCCTACAGAGTCCCAACGGTGGGGAGCTGAATGAGCTGCAGCACTGATAAACACTCAATAAAGTGATATCAGGGACGCTGAGGTAAATGCATCCCAGATGGTGGGTGGTTGAGCGGGCAGATGGTGCTGACTTCGCCTTACAGTCATGGCTAAATAGTCAGACCATCTCAGAATATGGTTTCTGTGTACTTGTACACACATTCAAGTTTAATTAATAAGCAGTTGGCATGTTTCCTTAACTGTTGTCTTAATGTGGGTATAGCTTCAAAGGGATCCGGTGAGAATTGTACAATGGACAGCATGTGTTACATCTTCAACGTGATGTCTCTGTTCAGAAGCCTGTTTTTCCTCAAAAAATTAAATAAAAATATAGTAAGCGTAAGAGCCCATCAAACTAGTTATCGTTGAAGGAAATTACAGTGATCATCAGATGCACAACAACAGAACAAGTCATCCACATGCATGTCTTGCCTGCTCTTTGTTAAAACATAAAATAATGCTGTTCCACAGACGGAAGGAATCAAAAATTCTGGATTTTGATGGCAACACTTGATGCATAATGTTAGATTTGATTATTCTGACAGTAGAAAAACAAAGAGAATGGTAATTTAAAAAAAAAAAATTTAATAAATAAATGCTGCTCTAATCATAGAGGACCCACCTAGAGCGGTAAAATCTCGAGACTAACCAACACCTTTATTTTGTGAAATATAAGGGTGAAAAGTTTGTTGTCTTTTAGTTAACATCTCTGTCATATTATTACATTTGGTAGGCCTGCTTATCCATTTCATTGCATTAACAATAGGCTTATGGTAAGCTATGAAAATAAGGACAACCATTTATCAAAGACATACAGTAAGTGTGTATACAGTAATATTATAATAACACTTCTGTAAGATAATCATTTGGGGCCAGTTATTCAAAAAGTTTAATCTGGATCAGAATGATCTGGATTTGGAAATCCCATGTTTGCTATCCAGGATCAGGTAATCCATTTTACTTTTGTGCTGGTTTTTCAAAGCAAAATTGGACACACTTTTTCAGAGTACCAAATCTGGATTACTAGTGCTCTACGGAGCCCCTAAAGGGACATGGTGATAGAAAGAATATGAGATGCAAAAATTTTTTCAAAATTTCAATTCTCTCAGAAAAGTTCCGCATAGCATTCGCACTAGAAACTTTGATGTTTCTAGTGCGAAAAAATTAAAAAAACAACAACAATTTGAAGTTAATAGATTTTTGTTTGATATTTTCACAGCTGTTTGGTGATTATTTTATTGCACCACAATCTCTTTTTTACTTTACAGTAGGTTACCGAAAGGCAACAATATGTGTGTATGTTTATTACATGATACAAATGTTGTATTTTTTGGCCAGTTTAAAAGTTGTATCATATTTTTGTTTCTTAAATCCACCCTTCTGATGGGATCAGTATAATCCAGATTTTATGGTTCAAAGATATCCCAATCTTACACTGTAAACCCTAATGCTCAAAATACTTAATTGGTTTGAGTAGGACAAACTTAAATTGAACAAATTAGTTCAGGTAAATTAACTGCTATGAGTATTTAGAACTTTCTTTTTCTTTTAAGTTCAAGTTTCATTGTTTTGAGTTGTATGAACTCATATCTTTTAATTTAGACTAACTTAAGTTTAACTGAAA
Source organism: Anabarilius grahami (assembly GCA_003731715.1). Lineage (NCBI taxonomy): Eukaryota > Metazoa > Chordata > Actinopteri > Cypriniformes > Xenocyprididae > Anabarilius > Anabarilius grahami. Next base: position 458,709 of record RJVU01017170.1, read on the forward strand.
CTGGACTGGGATTTCTATTTCCCAGCATGCTTTGCCCATAGCACTCGAAAGGGAGAGTAATTGCTAAAATAAAGTGTTATATAATGTTTTTTTTTTGTGCAAGATTAATGGTAAGGGAGATTTAGTAGTGATTAATGTTTTGTTATGCTAATTTAGAAGAGTTTCTGTTAATGTGGGTTTTTGGAGAGTTACCATCATGGTGACAAGTTGTTTTTAAGTTGCTGTACTCATTCAGTAAGTGTTATACCATGCTTTTGTTAACATGTTAACAAATTAGCAAGTTGGCATTTTTTGTATTTTCTTAGGGTTTACAGTGAAGTAATTAACTCATTTGATTTGCAAGAACTCAAAATAAAAAAAAATTATTAATTAAATATTTTATGTTAATTGCAATCAAAATGTATGAGTTAGCTAACTCAGTACTTCGAGTTAGGAGCAATTAACATGCATGAGTACTACAAACTCAAAACTTCATAGTTCTGCTTACTTAAAATTGGGAACATCATAAATCAAAAAATTTGCTGTAACTGATTACCTCAAATTTTTTGAGTTAGCCCAACTTATTCGGGTTTACAGTGTACTAAAAAGTTGTAAACATCACAAACTGATGATTTATCCAGATCAAAACCAAGATTGAATCTAATCTGATTGTGATCTAATCTGATTCCAGAATCCTTTTTTTTTTTATTATTTTTTTTTATCCAATCCGATAGCTGAAATCTGATCAGACTACTTTTGAACATCTGGCCCTTGTTGGTTCTATAGCCACTCTGAGAGGTTTCAGTAAAGGATTCATCTGACTGATTCAAACTGGTAACCTCTGAGATTGTGTCTCTTTTTGAATGAACCATCAAAAGATCCTGCTCATAGGGGTAATTTGCATGTGAATCAGACTTTGAAGTGCAGCTTGCACTTTGTAAATCCAAATTGTGCTCACTAAACTTGTTCACTGAATTTGAGAACTTGTATTTTTCATATTTCATGAAGTCTTCAGTCTTTAAATGTGATCCAATTCTGTTTTCTTGCACACACCCTTTGCAAAGCATAATATACAGTACAGTGGTGAAAGTGTCTTAAAGGGATAGTTCACCCAAAAATGAAAATTCTGTCATTAATTACTCATGTCGTTCCAAAACCTGTAAGACTTCATCTTGGGAACACAAATAAAGATCTTTTTGATGAAATCTGACAGCTTTCTTTCCCTCCATAGACAGCTACACAACTACCACTTCGATGCTTTAAAAAGTTCATAAATATATTGTAAAACGAATCCATATGTATTGAGCGGTTTAGTCCAAATTTTCTGAAGAGACTTGATCTCTTTATGTGATGAACAGTGATGGGAATAACGGCGTTATAAATAAACGCCGTTACTAACGCCGTTACTTTTTTCAGTAACGAGTAATCAAACGAATTACCTTTTCTCCCGTTACAATGACATTACCGTTACTGGCAAAAAAAACGCTGTGTTACTATAATTGAGCTCACTGAAGCAGTTTTCATCCGAGTAGGCCCTCTCTCAGCCATAGGACCTGCAAAGTTTTTTCTCTGGTGTGTGCTGCGGTTAGTCATAGACAAATATAATTTTAAACTGATAATAATAAACGATGCTCTGTGTGTGTGTGTGTGTGTGTGTGTGTGTGTGTGTGTGTTTGTGAGCATGCCAGCTGAGCGCGAGCTCAAACCAGAATACCCTTTGTGACATGCTGGATCGAAAATATGTGAAATAAGTTTTTCTAGTCGACTAGTAGTTATTCATTTAAGCCATTAGTTGACTTATCACATTTATATTAATTTAATTTCTTAAATACTGGAGAGAATAAACCATAATAATGAGCATTTATGTAATATAGGCTATAGCACTCAAGAGCACGCATAAAGCTTGCCATAAAGAACCGGCAAAAGTAATAATTATGAATTTGACAAAAACAGCATGGAGACATTTAATTGTTTATTAATAAAGTAATGTTTTCTGAATCAGTGTCGGCTGCAAAGATGAAGTTGACATTACTGACTCTCATCATCTGCTCTATAGTGGACGCGCCTCGAGAGAGAATACACATTTCATTCGGTTTAGGCTACATAATCAGAGTAGCCTATTTCTTTTCGGTTTTGGATATTTCAAGCTTTCTATAGATATATTTCTCATGTCTGCGAGGCAAGCAGCCTATACGCTGAGTTTCGGTTCATTTAGCCTATAAGACGAGCTCCAGTTCACGCGCCTGTGATCGCGCCCGCACCTGCCATGATTATATAGTCTGCTATATTTGCTTCTTATTTATTAAATCCAGGCAATTGGTTGATGAAACGATGATTAAAATTAAGAGACAATTTTTACAAAACGAAATTCACTTTAAAGAAAGGCTTTCTACAAAACATAACTTAATGAAGTGGTCAAAATCATGTCTGACCCACTCCGATATATTGCACATCTTATGATGAATCTTACTCATGCTGTTCACTTTTCATAATCAAGTAAATGAATTGAAAACATAACATAGGACTATTTAAACATAAATATGAAACTACATTTTCTTTAATGGCTACCAACACGTATTGTACAGTAGGCCTACAGAGAAATTTCGCAAGCAAGAGCGGATCAAGAATAATTTAATTTTAGACTTATATTTAATATTGGGGGCATTCAAGTTATTTGACATATTTTCATTTTTTTTAAAGTAACGCAGTTACTTTTCCTGGTAATTAGTAGTTTATTTTTATAATGATGTAACTCAGTTACTAACTCCGTTACTATTTGTGAGAAGTAACTAGTAACTATAACTAATTACTTTTTTAAAGTAACGTGCCCAACACTGGTGATGAACAGATTAAATTTAGGCTTTTATTCACATAGAAACATTTATCAACTCACACATCATTTGTGGTAAACAGAAGTTCAATCATGCTTGCTTGACGTGTGAGAACCAATGAGGTTCATTCTTGTGACATGACATTGACAGTGACATGTGGCATGACATTGACAGTGACATGTGGCCAAGTATGGTGACCCATACTCGGAATTTGTGCTCTGCATTTAACCCATCCAAGTGCACACACACAGCAGTGAACACACACCGCGAACACACACCCGGAGCAGTGGGCAGCCATTGCTGCGGCGCCCGGGGAGCAGTTGGGGGTACGGTGCCTTGCTCAAGGGTCTCACCTCAGTCGTGGTATTGAGGGTGGGGAGAGCGCTGGACATTCACTCCCCTCACCGACAATCCCTGCCGGACCTGAGACTCGAACCCATGACCTTTGGGTTACAAGTCCGACTCTCTATCCATTAGGCCACGACTGCCCACACGTTACGCAGCATGTTTGAGCTTCCACAAGAGGTTTGTTCTCACGCATCAAGCAGGTTTGGTTTAGCTTCTGTTTATGTTCGCTGATCAATGTTTATATGTGAATAAAAGCCTAAATTAAATCCTAAGAAAATTTGGAATAACCACTCAATTCATATGGATTAGTTTTACCATCTTTTTATGAACTTTTTGAAGCGTCAGCTGCATAGCTGTCAATATAGGGACAGAAAGCTCTCAGATTTCATCAAAAAGATCTTCATTTGTGTAAAGAAGATGAATGAAAGTCTTTAGGGTTTGGAACGAAATGAGGGTGAGTAATTAATAACAGAATTTTCATTTTTGGGTGAACTATCCCTTTCAAACATGCATTTTGTTGATTGAGCAGGTCAATGAAGAATGAATTGTAAAACATTATGAAAGTGACAGACATAAACAAATCATCTCACGAGAGAGAAAAGAAAAAAAGAGTAAAAAAATGAAGAAGCAGGCAAATGGGTGAAAAAAATAAAATAAAACCAGCTTATTCTGATCTTCTGTAGCTTTCTGACATAAGAAAAATTAATACATGACCTTCCACATGTACATAATCATGATACTTATTATTAAAGTATATTTCTTTCCATATTGTAGCAGCTTGGCCTTGCCTGTTTCAGTGAAATAATAATGAATAAGTAAAGATACAGCATTATTCCTAAACACCATCCGTAGCAGAAGATATTATGACAGTTTGTGCAGCACATTTCAGCACTTGTGAACCTGTTATGATGTGATGCGGATGCAAAGAGTCATTTGCATTTGTTATTGAAGGATAGGCTGTGTTTTCACTCACATGTGCTTACATGGTCTTAAAAGCCTTAAAGGGACAAAGACAGTCTGTTTAATTCTGTGGGTCAAAAAAGGGACCAAATGGCCATGTTATACCGATTTTAAAATATTATTTAATAATACATATAACAATGTTCAATTTCTTTTAATAATAACTCAGTTTTGTCTAATTTGAAATTTGAGAGATGTAGAAACAAGAATGTAACACAACTACTCAACGACAGGCATGTTTCCTCTGTTTTTACCTCTTATCCTGAGCATCATATTGCATGTATTGAATGTCAGTTACAAATTCAGCTGCATGCATTGGGTTTCAATTGCTGACCGAGCCACATATCTACAACACAGTATTGTTGGTCATGATAAACACTACCTAACTCTGTTGCTGTGTCCCAGAGAAATCAATTTAACAGTGACATCCAAAGTGGAAACACATTCTTTTATTCTCTAACTTCCTGGAAATCGCTCAGATCCTGACACAGTCCAGATACACCATACATCATTCTGCTCTTGGGACACCAAAATGACTCAAAGCACTGCGTGTGAAGTCTGCAACATTATGCTCGCAGTGCTTTTAGGTTGTTTGTGGGATGAAACATTATCATTGCATTCTAAATATAAATGGAACAGTGCATTTTATGCATTTTGATCAATATTCTTCTTCCATGGAATTCATTTGATCTTGCAAAATCAGATTTGTTGTTCATTGCTGAATTCTAGTCCTGAATTTTTTTTTTGTTTGTTTTCAAAATCGCAAAGAACATACTTTGAGTATAGGTACCTCTTTTTAACCTTGACCGTTAGAAAAGTATGTTCTGTATAGTATGAATGTGTGTAGTATAAATGTAATCTGGACATACTATATTTGCCATGATGTAAGTAAGCAATAAGGTACTCGAGGCTGCGCTGTATCGTGAATAAGTCATAGCTGAAGGGGGTTGTTAGGCACAACGTGAAGCAGAGTGAATGCAACCCCTTCAGCCATGACTTATTCACAATACAGCACTTGCCTAGAGTACCTTATTGCTTTTATAAAACAGTTGCAACACAATACAAATATTAAAGCCAAAAAATATATGTATCAATGCAACATTCATGAAGTAAAATCACTAAAAAGCCTTCCTTCTGCCGGAAAGAATAGCCCCTGACCGTGAACAGCAACAGAAGTTACATTATTACGCCATTAGATGGTGGCAAAGACTGTCTTTATGAGTGTGTCAGTCAGTAGCGAAGACTTTTATATTGTTCTGAATTATCATTGTTCTGAACACGGAACAAGACGCAACTGACAAATGCTGTCAGTCACGGGAAAATCCCTTAACTGTTAAAAGGACAAGATATTGCAGCGGACATTTAAACAGATTTTTTTATTATTATTATGAACATAGGACTGACCTGAAGGAAAATGATAAATCTGAATGCAGGTAATAAACTCGCTCACTCGATCTCTTTCTCACAGTACTCTTCTACATAATACAGTAAGCTTCAATGAACAATATCAATTGAGAACAAACAGTTTACGTTGCTAAGAGTGGTTGCTAGGGGTGTTGTAGTGATACACAGAACCGTTGGGTGAAGCGGTCATAGCCGTGTTTTATCGTGAATAAAACACAGCTATTGACCAATCAGAATCAAGCACAGGAACTAGTATTCTTTAGAACTTCAGCAATAATATAAGCCAGCTGGAAAATTTCACTTGTTGGTGTGTCGAGCATCAATAGTGTAATATAGTTTATAATCAGAATATAGTCACACAGAACATTAAAGATTTATTGTGCACTTTCTGTGTAATTCATTGACAAGAAAAGTTATTGTTTTTCATGAGATTTTGTGAGTACTTCATTCTTCACCTTGACAAAATATATTTTGAAACCTAGTGATTTTATAATGTTTAACATTTATTCAAAAGCGAAAATGAGTGAAAAATTATTACAAGAAAAGGCTGATATATGCACAAATAAATGCTCCTCTGCCACCATCTGCTGGTTATAGTGGTAATTAATGTCTTTTTTATTTTTTAAATAAAAGTGTTTTCTATCAAATGTTGGATTTCCTACATCTTGAAACGTTCAGTTTTACAAATGTGGACAATCTCAGAAGGATGAACAAATCATGTTTTTGGTTATCATATTAAAAATAACATTTGAAGTGTGTTCCCTTTAGCTTTGTCTATATTGCAATATATAAAACTGACTTTATTGGCAAATTAGGCAAGTGTGATAACTGCGTTAAAATATAATTACAGCATTAAAAAGTCAACCATTGATGGTTTTGTGTCGATGCACAGCGAGTACAGAATGGCAGCTAACAGCTCACCGAAAATGTCCAAGCTGGCTTAACGAAAACCAGCAAGTAACCTTGGATATGGTCAACTGGCATGTGACCTACAGCGTTAGTTGTGTCAATTCATGGCAATTCACTAATTCTCTTCCATGGCCTCATGGGATAAAGTGTTCATTGGATGCACACTTCGGAATCTTGACAGAAGTATTCAGGGACTTGGTCCCTCGTAAACCATGCACTAGATGGACGTGTATGACGGTTGGCTCACGTATTCCTTCTTTTGCAGCATCTCGCGCACGACACAGCGCTCTAAAAATGTGGCGTTAAAGTTAAAAGAAGTTCAACTTTTAAAACGAGTCTCTAGACCTTGTGTTTTTTTCATTCCATTGACCAGCATCTCGCATTTTTGACAGCAAAAGCTTGTTCTGTGTGAACGAGTCCTAAGAGTGCTTCAGCAGCACAGCATTTTTTTTTTTTTTTCAGTTGAGATGCTTTGTTTGCTATGATGCAGAATATACGCATAAGAGTTACTATTGGTTGCATTTGTCGGCTGCATATGCCATAAAGGAAGGTGGAAGTCTTATTTCAGAACAGTAAAAATTATAAAATTGACCGTTACTGCGAGTGAAGCTTAAATTGTTTTAAAATGACTTTGGAATGTAGTGGTCAGTTTACTGAAATAAAGCAGCCTCAATGATGTATGCGGCCGACAAGTGTGCTCCCATTGAAAACAATTGGAGAAATTAAAAATGTTGGCCTTAGGAAAAAGCCCTTTGGTGTATACACAGCCTTATTGCCTACTGTTTTATGAATAATGTGAATTCTGATATTACTCTTTTTGCCTACTATATAGTGTGGAAGTATGCATATTTGTATGCAGCCTTACTCCATAATCATTAAATCAGTCATGAGTTAAGTAATATCCAACAGCTAGCCCAAGTGTTGATTCTCATAAATGAGGTGCATTGGGGTGTAAAGCTTCTGTAATTCTGACACACATTGGTGCACACAATATTGACAAGGTGGTCGTCCAGTAACTATTAAATCATTTAAGAGATTCAAATGTGCATGATCCCATTCAGCTGCTGAAAATCTTTCAATGCTCAACTGTGATTGTTGATATTGTTGTGGAACAAACGTAATAAATATTGTGCATTTGTGATTGTTCTCGTCTCCCATGGGCGTGATATTTAGAGATGTGTGTACATACTACAACCTCATGCAGCCCCACAATGGATGGCCAAACTGCATATTTGTGTGTGTCTAAACTAGCACATTTGTATTTGTGGCAGATGGGAGGAGAAAGGAGTGTCTGTTTATTGTAGAAACAAACAGTAAAGGGTTGAACTCTCATGCAATGGGTAAACTTTACGAGTCATGTATTTGTTTCATGGGTCATTTGTAAATGTGAGAGAGAATAGTGCAACGGAAAGAATGGATGGTTCATATTCATTGCAGATGATTTTTTTTTTTGTGTCTGTGTCCATGGTCATTTATATAAAGAACAGAGCATGAAGATCAAGCGCTCTAGTTGTTTTGGAGGCTCCGCATGTTCCTCTATGAGTCAAAACACCTCTATGCATCAAACACCAGATCCTACAAACTAAACAGTGTTGTTCCATCAACACTTCAGAATGAATGTTTTGATGAATAAAATCAGTCATCCCAATTTGTAAATTGTTGAGAGAAACTCCCACCCACAGCGCATGGGAAACTGTATCTTGTGCGTGCATTTAAATTAATCACGGAGTTCAATATTGCCACCATATTTTATGCATGTTTTTTTTTTTTTAATCACATGAAATCTGCATCTGTTACTAGCACTTTTTCATTTCAAGATTATTGTGACTATGTGGCAGTAGGGCTGGGTGGTACGATTGTTTTTATATATATATATTGTGATGGTAGAATTGTGTCAGCCGATAGCGTTTTTGCTACATCATTTATACTGCTGTGGATATATTTGTGCAGCTATCAGTGGGCAAGACTGCTTTAAATTATTTACACATGATAGTGACAAAGAAACAATGAATAATACAAAAATACAGAGCTGGATGCGCCCCAAACAGGTCAAGATGAAGGAGAACTTATTGAAAAATGTCAGGCACAGGAAAAAAATAAATGTTGTTGTTTATAGTGTCACCACTTGCCATATTCATTCATAATTCAATGGATGTGCTGTCACACGTGTGTATTGGCTATTTTACAATGGCTTCAAATGTGGAGTGAGTATTCATTCGGAATTTAGAGTCAGAACTATCTTTATAATTTAAAAATCATTTTTGACTAATAAATATATGCATATTATTGGTAATGCATATTTTTGAATGATCAAATAAATGAAGTATTTTACAAATAAAATGCACCTGTGTTTCATTTTCTGTTTTATTTTCTCTTTTAATTTGGAACTTGATGGAGGCAACCAAGATTTTAGTCATTTTTCCAACCCCTATGTGGTTTGGAGAGATTTCAGGGTTGCCATGTCTGCTTTTTATAAGCGACTTTGGGTACAGGCCTCTTTTTGGGATCTTGGCCCCCATAGCACTATAAAATGTAAATCTTTCAGTCAAATTTCCTCACTTGCTGTGCAAACCACATACATTATGTCATTATTAATCTGTGTAGTTTGTTTCTCCTCTTCCTCACATGTTTCTGCCTTGCTCAGCATCTCCCTATTCAAATGTCCCAATTAAGTGTTTTATTGTATGCTACAATACATCAGATTAAAAAATAATAAAAAAAGAAAGAAGAAAAATACTTCCAATGATTTTTGAATCTTGAGGGATACAGAACGGCCAGTGAGTGAGTGGGTAAAGAAATCTGAGACAAAATACTGAAAAGAGGATCCCTGCAAATACTCAGCTCTTGATTTAAAAACACTTTCAGTGACTAAATATTTTGGCTTTGAGAAGGCCACTGACTTTGAGGTATATGTTATATTCATGGGTGATACAAACTGTAAAACTAACTAAATAAATAAAAATGTCCAAAAAAACCTACTTTACTTTTTTTTTGGTGAGGCAATGTGCTTGTATTGGTCTTTTTTCAGACCAAGTTGCTCGTTTTCTTGTTTCTGATACATTTCAAAGTCATTTACCCTCACGTGAGGTAAATTGATGCAGAGGATCAGATCTGTTAAGACTTCAGTAAAGGTAAACTCCCACACTGCTGTCTAATTCACCATCTGGTTTACCCAGAGGAACTCATGAGCTGGTGACCAGCAGAGGGAAGTGTTCTACTACTTCCACCTCCTCAATCAGTTCACATTCTGTCACACTGACTGTCCAACCTCAAGTCAATTTATGAAATGGAAACAGGTACTACTGTTAATAAATGATAAAGTCTAATGAAATATAAATGGATACATCGAGTGAAGCAAAGCACTGACTGCAAACCTCAGCGTTACGACCGCAAAGTCCATCAAAGTCCCTCAAAGTCTTGAGTTTTACTGCCAGGCTTGTTCATGAAAGCAAATTGCTGGTCGTTGACTCAAAATAGGCATTTGGGGGCTGAAATAAGTTGTTCCCGACAACGTCTTATCTCACAAATAATAATATCATGATGATATCTTCCGGTTTATCGTGTAGAAGATCTCTTTAAGCATATATTTGTGATCGTTTCTGTGTATTTAATCCTCCCCTCAGAGTTAACTTTGCGCAATGGCGACTAAATCAGTGTTGCCAGATCTCACTCGGGAAAACAGGTCTGACAAAACACAATCATGTGGCAGCTTATTTACATAAAGCAGTGCTGTCGCATCACTTAATGGATCTTTTTCACAGACTGTGATGTGCATTTCCACAGTTAACATCATACAGCCTATTTGTTTGTTTTTTTAGGCCTATATTTACATTTTTCTAAATTAGGCTAATATACATTTATAAGACAATATTACCTTAGCATTACATTTCAGAATACTAGTTAGTTTCTGTGTGAGTGTTTGAAACTGGGGAGTAGTGGCAAATCTTTCTCTCTGTTCTGACAACCCGATCTCACGGCAATTCGTAAGTATTTTACATGGTGTCTAATTCGTACGAATTTGTACGACCTCACCCGTACGATTTTATAAGTTTTTTGCTAAATCGTACGTATTTTACACGTTGCCAAATTTGTATGAATTCGTACGAATGACCTACCCCTAACCCCGCCCCTAAATTCATACGAATGACCTACCCTAACCCCGCCCCTAAACCTACCCATCACTGGGGTTTAGACAAATCGTACTGAGGTCGTACGAATTCGTACGAATTAGCCACCTTGTAAAATACGTATGAATTGGTTGTGAGATAGCGTTGGTTCTGACCACCATGATCAAGCTCTCACAGGGGCGTAAATCGCGGGGGTCAGGACCCCCCATCTGAGTGCTGTCCCCCCCAAGAATATACTTAAAAACCACGCTAAGTATTGTAAATAAATTATATATACTTAAAATAATTATGTAAGTAGTAAAGCAATACAAATGCAAACGGGCGTTTTAAGTTTAGAAACATTTTGAATCCCCCCTCCCTTGCCTCACAGTGGTTTGTTCCACCGCGTACAGTCGTGTATGTAGAAGTCCGGCGGCGCCGGCGGGAGAGAACAGTTCTTCAGACAGTACCGTTAGTTGAGAAGAGTTCCAGTAAGTAGGCTGTCGTGGCTATTTTATTCAAAAACATCGGATGAAGTTATTATTTTCTTTTTAATACTGACGATGCTGAGTAATTAGTTATAACAAAAAAAAAACAAAAAAAAAACAATCTAAAAAGATGATTTTTTTTCCTGCGAGTCTGCTATTTTAGTGATTATAATGTTACCTAGATTGTTGCTAGCTTGTTTACAATAGCTTGTTGGATACTAGTCACCCACACCAACAACAATTAATATTGTGATAAGAATATGTGATTTACTGTTGTGTGTTTGGTTTTGCTCAATGATTTCATCGTATTTTGGTGACTTGGTTGTAAACAACTTCAAATATACTCCAATAAATAAATAATTATGAAGAAGAATATTTTGGTCAATTTAGTCAGCTTTTTCATTGAACCAAAGAGAAACAATGAGCATAATGGCACAGTCTCTTTGCTACAGTAATAATACGGTTTTCTTCTGTGTAACATTACATATATCCTTTATAAGTACAATTTTGGCTGTATTCTTTGTGTCCCCTCCAAAAATTGCTCTTAAGAAATTTTATGTTTATTGTCCCCCCCCTACTGTCAGATGAAATTTACGCCCCTGAGCTCTCATTATTTTTCTTTTTTTTTTTCTTTTGGAAACTCATAGAAATGCTTTTGTAGATTTTATCTTTTGCTATTGGATTAAATGGGAATGCAAAAATTATAAGATTACCCAACTATGTTGACTTCCGCTTCTGAGAATCTCGGAAATGTGAAAAAGGTACTTAGTCCCTGTCGCTCGCGCCGCTGGAAATCGCCAGCTCTCGTTGAAAATGAATGATGTCCAGTAGCTTTCCCTGATAGCACACGTACATCTCAGAGACATCTATTTGATGTGTGTTTACGTCTGGAAGACGTATTTTTTAGAGTATTTGCTCAGCTGCAATACGTCTATTGGACGTTTCCTGTCAGATGTCAAATAGACGTTTAGAAGATGTCTTTAAGATGTTTATGATTTAGAATGTATGTAAAACTGACATCTTAAATACGTCTATCAGATGTTTGTAAACAGCAGATGCTTTCCAGATGAAGTGATCTTTAACAGACATCTTGCAAACGTACGTGTGCTATCTGGGTTATCTCTGCACGTCACTGTCAGTTTGACGCCTTTACATATGGGACAACAGGGGAAACAATAAAGACGTTATGTAGAGTGTGACTTAAACAGTAGATGGGTATATTTGACATCTGCATTAATGCCCCAACAAACCACAGAAACCTGACTGCAATATGGGAATAAAACACAAAAACTGTAGACCACCATTGCCATAAGCAAGAACAAGCACAAAGTCGCTTATTAAAAGCGGACATGGCAACAACGGACTAAATCCTCCTACTCCCGCTTCACTATAGTGGAAATCCCGCCCATTTCTGACATCACCCTGATTCGGATCTCTTCTCGCGCTTGTATCAGCTACATTAGAACAGTTCAGGTTGTGGCAGCAGTGCCTGAAGTGCGCCAAACCACGGAATTGTTGCCATATTCTGGAGAACCAGTCCGTTTTCTCGGGAAAAAAAATTGTTCGGAACGGATTTGAGGTCTGTTGAAACATCTTCAGCACTCAGCAAAAATAATCTGATAATCCCCAGACTCCCAAACTGAGGGAACAGACCGGGACCGTTGGGACTTATAGGACATATTCTGGTTACTACTGCGCAAAACAAAGTACAGAAGAATCTAATTATACGTACTTGTATTGTGGAGCAAACGGATTGGATGCATTAAACGCCCCGTTATCCAGGGCACTGTCATTAAGCTTCTGTTTTGAGGGGGTTGAGCAGCCGCACTGGATTCAACGCTTGGGATGCGGGATCCCTGAACTTGTCTGCTTCTTATCCGCCTCGTCGAGCGGACTTTTCATCTGCAGAATCAGATCAGATTCGATCAGCATCTTACAAGGGCTTTGGATGTGATCTAGATTCCTGGCTGTACTAAACTCTTCTGCAGGCGTTGCGTTGAATGCAGTTTTAATAACAGTTGACTTTCTGTCGTATAGTGAAGGCTGGACAGAAGTGGATTGTGTTGAAGTTGCATGAATCACCGGATCGCTCTTTGCAGATCGCGATATCAGATCGGATATTTGGCGCAAGGCGTGAAGCGCGATGGCGATGTTGGCGACTTTTTGGATAGTCCTGTTGGTCGCGGTAAACGCTCCAGGTAAGTCCATGAGATCCGCTGAAGGATGTCTGTCAGTCAGATATGCGCTTTTGTCATTTGTCAGACGGCCATTCGGCGACTCTGAAAATCTATGAGGTTCATAACTGTGTAAAGTTAGACTAAAGCCTCTGGCGATACAGTGTTTCCGTAATTAAGATAAACTGACTAGAACTGAACGCATGAAAACATGAGATACAGGCAGATGGCGATAGTGATGCTGTGCTAGAATATGTGTGCTGCTTGTTAATTGTGAATTATTGGAGAGTTAAGGTAGTTTAGTTTTTCAAATTAGTTTTAGAGATAAAGGATATTCATGTTTACATATAAAAGTGATCATTTATTTATTAGTCTTTGTTTGACTATCGTTTGACGCCAGATGTCAAATGAGTGGCATGGATGGAGATAGATCAAGTAACCCAATAACGATGAATCACTCACATTACAATTTAATAATGAATGTGTGTGTGTGTGTCTGAGATATATATATATATCAGATATACACATAGATATACACTGAATATATATATCTATATATATATGAGAGAGAGAGAGAGAGATAGGTAGGTAGAGAGCACTTTATACAAGCACCTCTTGGTGTAATGTTATTCTGTAAAAAGAAACTTTGAAGCATAATGTTTTAATATTTCCTATCAAACAGTTAATCAATGTTGTTTGAAAATATTATTAATATTTTTTGGGAAAAACATAATCTCAGGCATCCTTATTTGTCAACATTGATCCATAAAGTACACTGTAAAAAAAAAAAGGAACAACCTCAAGTTAACTTTTGTCCAACTCAAGTAAAAAAATTGAGTAGACATGACATAATTTGTGACAAGTTGCAAACAAAGATATATATATTTTTTTAAAAATATGTTAGCTGCATTGCTTTTTCCCTTCAACATTCCAGTTATTTTTGTAATGACCAATTAGTTCTGGCAATTAATACGGTTCATAATGTTCTAAGGTGCAGCCAATCAGTATGAGTTGGAATTAGTTCACTTTCTTTTGGCTGTCAGATTAAAGCAATTGCTTTGTCTGTGAGTGATATATGGGTGTGACCCCTCTGTGAAGATCAGAGAAGCTGCCCTCCCACATTCATCCTCTATACCTAAACCTTCCTTCCTGTAAAACAAATAGATCACATGGAGTGACATAATAACCTAATTCAAATCCCTTTAAAAGCATCCTGTTCCTTTATCAGAGAGAGTATTCAATTCATGTGCGCTCCCCAGAGTCTCTGACAGTACTGCTATTGGCCGAGCATTAGGTGTCTTTTAATAAACTGCTCTTGAGAGTATATTTTCCAATCAATACTGCACTGCTGACCTCTAATGTTGTAAACAAACTGTCTGATATATTGGCTGGTCTTAGAGCGCTTTTCCGGCCTGCCCCTAGTGGCTCTATAGTAGAAACTAAGCCAGTCAAAACAGCTGTTCAGGGTCAGCTGAGTGAAAGGCTTATTTGATAACCCTTGCACCTCCTTTCATTGGGTGATTCTTCCCTTTATTATCTCACTTTTCCACTCTTAAGTGATGAAGACATCCCAGCATCCTTGATTTAAACATTCAAAAACAAACATGTCGAGAATATTTTGCTCCTTTGTAGTGATAGAATGCTTCACTAATAGATTTGCAAGGCTCAAAGAATGCCTAGATCTTGCCATAAGGTGTTGATTTTATCGCTAAGCTTCATGTATATGGCACCTTGTACAGTTGCAAATATCTTAGCTCAAATAGCTTGAGCATGTTTCCTTTGGCGCGACTCCAGAAACAGAACAGTCTTGTTTGAATCACACGGTGACCAAATGTTTGTGTGTCTGTAAGGCTGCTTCCAGATTCAGTTCCTGTAGACTTTTGTCATGTGATCTAATAAAACCAAATGACTCACATGGCAAGATGATGCAGGAACTAGAAGTAAAATTGTTGATGGTGGCACACGGCAATAAAAGAGTCAGCATTTTGAGCATTTGTTCCTGTGGGTAAGGGATGACTAAAGAAAGAAATAATTGGCTTGCGTTCCTCACTATTAGCAATGCTGGTAACTTAATGGAGCAAAATATTTAACTTTCTTGACAGTAATGATATGCATAGAACTATTAATTTCTTTGCAGGGTAGGCTATAATTTAAGACTTCAAAGTCATAAGATATAAAAATGGTGGGAGAGGTTATGAGAGCATACAAAAAGTCGCAAAGATCCGTTTAGACAAGATCCTTGAGCAAACAAACCTGAGCATGCTCTGTTGACAAGACACCTTACAAACCTAATGATATACACAACCCGGGCGAAGCGAACACATCCCTCTTTGTTCACCTCTGTTCTGTGTTTACTAGACACTTGCCGTGCAATTAACAGCTGGAATGGGGGTCTTAGAAGACATCTGGTTATTGTTTCTCTTTCTGAAGCAAAGCAATCACTCAGCATAAATCAACTGTACGTGCACATATGCATGTCAGAACCGATAGGGCTGCCCTCCTTCACGTGCAGCTACACGTACAGCTGAATACTTAGCGGTGTTGCGAAGCCGAGTAAAATAATGAAGCGTAATGAATTATATGGATGCGGTTCTGCTTGCTGTGATTTGACGCCCAAGGCTCTCCCATTGAAAAGCATGGGCAGAAGTGTCGTAATTTATAATGTTATCTGCTCTGAGATTCACACCCCCTTTTATGCCAAGCTGGAATCTGCCAGGCTAATCTATTAATAGGGCAATTTGCAGCCTGTTGGTTGTAATGCGGCCTGAGGAATCTCTTGGGTGTTCGGATCTATTGATAATGTCTGAAATGGCTCAACGCTAGGCCAGATCAATCAAAGATTGATGCTTTATTAACTCACAGGTAGGGTTGGGTATCGTTTGAATTTGAACGATTCCGATTCCAATTCCGATTCCTTGTTTCGATTCCGGTTCCTAACGATTCTCGATTCCGATTCTTTTAAGAGGCAGGGTCAAAAAAAGTTTAGGATATTTTAAATGAGCTAGCTAACCAACGGTCTTTCTGAAGGAAATAGTCTGACCTTCNCCTTTTATGCCAAGCTGGAATCTGCCAGGCTAATCTATTAATAGGGCAATTTGCAGCCTGTTGGTTGTAATGCGGCCTGAGGAATCTCTTGGGTGTTCTGATCTATTGATAATGTCTGAAATGGCTCAACGCTAGGCCAGATCAATCAAAGATTGATGCTTTATTAACTCACAGGTCTGGATGACTTTCTTTAGTTTGTGGAACATAACGGTCAATGGTCACCAAAACTGTTTGGATACCAACATTCTTCATAATAGTTTCTTTTATGTTCTGCAGAACACTGAGAGAGAGAAAAAAAAATTGCTGCTTGTTCAAATTGCTTAATTAAAATGAGCTAAAGCAACATCATTTCTATACATTTTGTCCTAACTTAATTTTATTGTGTTCAATCCACTTAAATATATGTAAAATTGAAGTGTACTTATTCCGTTTGTGTTGGGATTACATAAATGGTTTGTGTTGCATTAACTGAAATGGGGCGGGGCTTGTTAGTTCCCAGCATGCTTTGCATATGACGCAATCAAGAGAGAGTAAATGTTGAAATTAAGTGTTATTTTATGTATTTTTGAGCATGATGAGAAAAGAGAGAAACTTGATAGTGCGTAATAGTGTTTAATGTTCAATTATGTTGGAATTATTACAACAATTTAAATTACAGTGGGTTACCACTGTGGAGAAGAGTGGAGCTTTTGCTTAGGCTGTGGGCTGATACAGCTATTCCAACTAACTGTCTTGCTGAATGCGCATTTAATGCTTAGCATTTAAGATGCTAATGTGTGTTTTTGCTAGCTAAAAGTTGAACTAATTACTACAATCATATAATTTTATTGTGTGAGACTAAAATATATGAAATTTAATTGGATGAATGAATGAAATTAAATGCCTGAATCATGTCAGGGAGCCATATAAAATTCACTTTGAGTCTACTTAATTGGGTCACTTAAAATGACTTCATTCCATGAAGTTGAAGTTATATGAACAAATTATGTTTGTTTAAAGGGTTAGCTCACCCAAAAATGAAAATAATGTAATTTAATACTGAACCTCATGTCATTCTACAAACCCTAAGACCTTCGTTCATCTTCAGAACACAAATTAAGATATTTTTGTTGAAATCCGATGGCTCAGTCAGGCCTGCGTTGCTAGCAATGGTACTTCCTCTCTCAAGATCCATAAAGGTACTAAAAACATATTTAAAGCAGTTCATGTGAGTACAGTGGTTCTACCTTAATATTATAAAGCGACGATAATATTTTTTGTGCACCAAAAAAACAATATAATGACTTTTTAACAATATCTAGTGATGGCTGATTTCAAAACACTGCTTCATGAAGCTTCGGGAGGTTTACGAATCGAATCAGTGGTTCGGAGCGCCAAAGTCATGTGATTTCAGCAGTTTGGGGGTTTGATAGGCGATCCGAATCCCTGATTCGACACAAAAGATTCGTAACGCTCCGAAGCAGTGTTTTGAAATTGGCCATCACTAGATCTTGTTAAAAAGTCATTATTTTGTTTCTTTTGGCGCACATTATTTTCATTTTTGGGTGAACTATCCCTTTTAGTTCATTATATGTCTGTTTTCCTCCAGGAACACAGAAAAAGTCTGCATGCTGTCATAAAGCATGTACAGTGAATTTCAACAGCACATGTTGGGCTGTGATACAACATATCTGTTCTGTAATTCTCCTTGTTCATATAAAAAAACACAACGGATGGATAACTCTTCTTTGTGGCTAAAATTCATTCAGCAATGCAAAGGATGAAAGAGAAGAGTAATGGAACGGGCTGTGCTGTTTGATAGTGATTACATGACTTATAGCTCTCCCTATAGAGTAAAACAGATGCTATATGGATATTTTCTCCTAACCTCCAGTGTTTGGCAAACCATCACTGATTCGTAAATCGTCATTTCCTCCTGTGATACATTTTTAGCAATACTTTTTTCCATTAAAGGACTGGGAAACTTTTTAAAGCTTCAGAAATAAGCATTCATCATAGTTTTACTCGATTTAAGGAGTGTTTCATGGAGGAGCTCTAATCTATACCTTAATAATTTGAGCCCACCACAAACATCAATTTTACTAAGAGGGCTGTTTCAAGGTAAACCACCTACGAAAGTGGTTTGTGTGTACGTGTCGGAGTTAATCTGGGATAGAAAATGGCTGAATGCCCAAACTGCTTTTTCACCTGTTTCTAAAGCACTTTCAGCTACTGCATGTACAATACGAAAGATGCTTTATCAGTGAAATCTGTACATAAAATATGTGAAATATAGATGTCACTGCATTTTTCCCCCCTGACATAAATTTTTATGATTGATACAACTACAAATGGCAAGTTTCAACACATCAATCAGTTGGAGTTCTGAAATGTTGATCAACAGATTCAATCAAATTTCTGGTGTGTTAGTATTTTTTTCTTAAAAATAAGATGGATTTGTGATATCAGTCAAAAAGGAAAGTCATTTCTTTCTTTATGTTTCTTTTCTTTGAAATAACGTGTGCTGATGAAATGTTCACATTTAAACAAACTGTGAATAGAGCGAACAATGAATAGGGTCAATTCTGATTTTTAGGTCGACTTTAATATTTTACTTACCAGAATGTCACAGAATGGAACAAATACCCTATTGGCCTTGTTACCCATGAGTCCCCTTTCCGCAGAGCATGACAGCTGATTCTGTGCGTTCTGCTCTTTGATCACAAAGTCTTTCCTGATTTGTGTAGAGATGATCCTGTGGTTCATGTAAAAGATCAGGATTATATTCTTGGCTGGAGGAATCATGTTTGAATTTCGTTTGAAGTGGTTCAATCAAGAGAGAGAAGAAGAACATCTTGTGATATTCCCCCCTTGCGTGTTTTGATTATCCCATTGACTGTGAAAGCCATATTTGAGTGGCGTTTTTAATTTGTGGGTTTTGCCAACACTCTCTAAATTGCTGCGATGAGCAATATCAGATCGCCCAGGGTCTTTCACGGATGTGCACGAGAAAGATTACAAATGCGCAAAAGAGTTCAGCATGGGGAAAAATATACGTTGTTTGCTGCAAAAGCTCCCTTTCACGTCAAATGGCTTTACTCTTTTCTTTATGTGCAATGACAGGAATTTGGTCATTCACTTTGAGGTCAAAAGGTGAGCCTATTAATGTCAGCCCTCTTTGAAGGTCTAAGTGATATACAAGCTGTTGTGACCCCCACAATAGATGGTTTAGCTGGCAAACAAGTGTGTGTGTGTGTGCGTGTGGGTGTAAAACCATCACTTGTTCCACTCCACCCATGAGAAACTGGGATAAAGTCAGACAGATGGTTAACACTCCTCAATTGTATTTCCAAATGTGTTGAAAACCTGTTTTATTCCCAAGTAAAGTGTTCATTACTTTTGCATTAGGTTACTTGCTTTGACATGAGTCCCATACCGATTTAAACCATTTTCAATTCACATCAGAATATATTACATAACTGAAACCGTTTTGGTGAATGGACCTGTTTTTAGCAGTCACGCTTTGATGCCGTTTAACACTTTTAGCCGCTTTTCTTTGACGGTGTTTAACAATGCGTTGCATTAAAAAGCAAGTTTCTATTTATTGATTTTATCTGTCAGTGCGCCCATTCATTGAACTGGAGTTTAGTCATGCATTTTAAATGAGTTAAGATGGTAGTTTGTGTTACGTATTTTTATTTATTTATTTTTCAAAGGAGAATTGTGTTATTTCTCCCACTGAACTTGATCTCATATGCTTTATGCAAACTGTTTTTGTATTTCATTTAAAATGTCCTTGTTCAGTATTAAACATTTTATTTCACGATCCTATACTGAAGTCTAGTTATCAAATGCATCTGTTTGCTCAGACTTGGCAAAGACACTGGCTCTGTTCCAAAACCGTTGTAGGCAAAATTTTAAGGTATCATAGGTGAGCTCCCAACATGAAGGCTGTTCCAAAAAGTAATTATGTGCTGTTTGTTTTTTTAAAGCTAAAAGGCACATTTGTTGTTTATTTGCTCTGTAACAGGACAAACTGGCCCAGAAACAAACAAACAAAAAAACATCTGTANAGACATTTGAAATTAAAGGCAACCACTTTTATTATTAATCATGATCCAAACAAAGATGCTGCACACATGTAGCATGAGCAGTTGTTGTTTATTTAAATTTGATTGTATAAATTTTAAAGCAAAAACAGAATGGTCTGACTTTAGATTTGTGAAATTATGCTACATAAGACACCTGCTCAAAACAAAAACAGCAGACAGACTGAATGAAAATGCAAATCCACTCTTTGACAGTAGGTGGCGCTTATGGAACAGCAGCAATATAATGTTTTCTTGTTTTACACAAACCAGCGCTGCGCTTATAAACAGGCATTATACGGAGGTAAGAGGAAAAGAAGGGAAATGATTGCATTGCAGTTTGTGCCCAAGTTCGGAATAGAGATTGGCCAAAATAAAATGAAAAAGTCAGGCTGGTCGACTGGTGCATTTCTATTTAGCAACAAATTAACGCCAAACTCAATTGTGAATTGAGTCTCATTTGCACTTTGCTACATTTATGACTCACAGAGATGTTGTCTATGTAGAACGGTCTTAAATATTCACTAATAAGGTTTAATTCACAGCATTAATCCACCTCAGAAAGCAGCTTCCTATGTAGACAGCAAGGCAGATCTGGAACGAGCCACTTTTATTGTTATCTGGGTAAATATAGCTTTTAATTACTGCAGTGTAAAACAAAGTAAGGTGTGGTTTACAGGTAAGAGAGCAGGAAAGGTTATCGTGTACCCCTCATCATCAAGCAGAAGTGATCTATGGGGTCTGCCCAGCCATTCTTGAAATTAACAGCGTAGAAAGCTATTAACATGAACCATCCACAGCAGTGCTTAAGATGAAATTGACCGTGCCAAAACAGCAGCAGCATACTCAATCCACTCGATGCACAAATGTCTCACAAAATATGTCACATTAGTTGGCTGTGCTTTTAGTTCTGCGTTATAGTTGCGTTGATGGGTACTTGCCTCCAGTCCGTCATCATAATGAGAATACGGTCGCAAAGGCGAGGTTTTATACTATGGGAGTAGACATGAAATGTGTTGGTGGTGACACTTTTGGGTTCTTCAGATAAATTGAAAAAGAGCTGTTTTAAATTATGGCTTCATTCAAATTGAGCTGGTAATTATCAAAAAGTGCTGTGTGTGGGGTTGCAACACCCTGTTTCCATAAATTAGATTTCTGTCATTATTGAGGGATCAGGGCCAGGATTTGGCGAAATTATGACTTTGTTCATCGACCCTGGTCATCATTATCACCTCTTCATTCCCTTTGTGACCCCAAAAGACCCAATCGACTAAGGCATCACACAAACCTTGAATTTGCAAATAGCTTATTTTATTTTCCGAATACACGTTTTCAAATTTAAGGCTAAATATCGCTTGCGAAAGATATGAAAATAAAAACACACATTGTTCTTAAAATGCATGTTTGCATTTTATTTTAATGTTTTAAAGGGATAGTTCACCCAAAAATTTTAATTACCCCATAATTTACTCACCCGCAAGCCATCCTAGGTGTATACTGTATGACTTTCTTCTTTCAGCCAAACACAATCAGAGTTGTATCAAAAATATCCTGGCTCGTCCAAGCTTTATAACAGGAGTGATTGGAGGATGAGATTTTGAAGTCCAAAAAAGTGCATCCATCGATCATAAAATGTACTCCACGTGGCTCTGAGGGGTTAATAAAGGCCTTCTGAAGTGAATCGATGCGTTTGCTTAAGACAAATATCCTTATTTAAAGCTTTATAAAGTAAAATAACGAGCTTCTGGCGCGACAGCCATACACATTCAACTTACATCTAAAAAGCGGTAACTTCCGCGACGTAGTACACACTGACACTGACGTTCTACTCTACGCCATGACAGACTGAGCTATGTCCTGCGTTATAATGCGTAGTATTAGACGCAAGTCGAATGCGTATGGCTGACGCGCCACAATAGGTATTACTTTATTGGAATTTTCATTAACAAACATTATTCTATTAAATAAATCTTAAAACATACCTAAAACCGCTGCGCTACTTATATCGATCACTAAAGGCTGGTTGTCTGATGAACCCGGAAGCACAGTTGCTTGTTGTGACGTCATTATAATTTCATCTATAAGCCCTCACTTCCTTTCTCATTGCTCTTTAATTGTCTTCGCTGTATTGTGCGTTCTGGGGATGAAGGAGGCTGGGACAGGTCTGTGTGGTATATTCACTCATATAGATCGTTGCCTTTCAGGCTGGTTAAAGAGATTTTCTCAACTCCAAATCCCCATCTTAGTTGGATTAAACATTTTTGGGGAATGAACACTTCCAATGATGGATGAGCATCAACCGCAGAAATGCAATTATTCAGAATGTGAATTTGTCTAGCTCTGAAATGTAATCCAAGTAATAACTTGGCACCGTGCAAACTTGATTCTGCAAAATTTGAATAATTTTGCTTTCAGACACCTTCGGTTCTGTTTACCCAGCAGGCTTGTTGCTTATTGGTGCTTACCGTGTGAAAGACTAGCTGTGGACATTCTGGTATCCACTACAGGAAGGATTTATTTCGAGTAGTTACTCTCCTTCGGTTTTGTAATATTTATTGTATAAAAATGTAAAATGTTACGTTCTTTAATACGCCAAAGACCAGTATTAGTGCTGTTTATTAGCTATTTTCAGTTGTTTACAATTGGCACAATGAAATTAACCTCAATGGTCTACAGTTTAATGTCTTTGTGCTGATTGGCTTTTTGCATGCGCCTGTAATTGCAAGACAGGGATGAGTTCTTATTTGAAGTGGATCTTTTGAAAACCAAAAGCCAGATGAAGCAGGGTCATAAAAATGGACGTTGATCAGAAGCAGGTGTTTCCCAAAGGATCATAGAGCTTGTATGGGTGAAAAACCTGCAGAACTCATCAGCCAAACCTCAATAAGTGCTGCTTAACCTAAAGAGGTCAAATGTAGGCCAGGAAAAGTCTTTTATTGCATGTCTTTCGGTCTGTTTGTCTGTCCTCCTTGGAGAGAGAGTCGTAACTGTCTGACAGTGACACATGGCACAGCGTTTGGCGGGGGACGCTCACCGGATGGAGTTCTGCTGTGAAAGTGATTATACAGACATTTGGGTTGGATGGTTAAACATTAGCATGCAGATGAGAGCTCCATCCAATTCCCTTGGAGTATAGCTGGGTTTATTTGGTACCGGGGTGATGCATGGAAAGCTGCCCCGAGCTAAGGAAGAACAGTGAGAGTGACAGCCAAATAATATTACTATGGTGAATTTACCTCATGGACCACTGCTAGCAACCCCTGCAGACTGCTAAAACAGCTTTTGAGACGCTGGTTGGAACTCCAATGTTGTGCGCAGTGGGAATTTTGATGCAAGCGCAATTAATTTTTGTGTCTTATTAATATGGGTTTGTCATTTTCAAGAGGTTTTTTTTTCATCACAAAACCTGCATCTTATTCCCTAACCAGCCATAATCCAGTTAAAAAAAATGCCGCCTTGTGCTTGTGAAGCATCATTGTCATTCTTTTCACCACAAAAACACGTGTAAATGAGGCTCATCATAGAATGTATATTTTGTGTATTATAAAAACATTATTGCCTAAAACATAATTTCATTGCTATTTGCCATTATTTAAACAGAGATATCTGTATGCTATTTTAAACTGCAAAAGTCTTTGTTTTTCTGTTAAAAATATCTAAATATCTATTCAATGATGCATTTACTTGAAGCAACACTGCTTAAGATATTAAGTTTGTATCGTACATATAAGAGTATTTGTCATACTGCAGTGGCACATTTGAGCTTGTTTATTCTTAAAATGAAAAAGAAAAAGTCTAAAACCTTCACATTAAAAGGGTCTTTGGAGGAACCTTTTCATAGTCCCTAGAGCTATTGGTGGAAGTACACAGATTTTGCAGTGTTCGCACCGCAGGAACGATTTTGGGGGAACTAAATTAGCTCCTACTTCAGAGTAGGGTCTAAACCAGGGGCCGTATTCACAAAACATCTTAAGGCTAAAAGTAGCTCCTAACTTGCCGATTTAGGAGAAACTCTTAAAAATAATGGGCGTGTCAGTCCTAATTTTAGGAGTCCTACATTTTTGCTCTAAGAGTATTTCACGAAGCATTTTAGCGCTAAAACTAGCTCCTAAATCTGTGAAACGTTAGGAGTAGCCAAGAGGACTCCTAAATCACTAAGACCAAATCACAAATAGTCCTAATCCACACAAAGACACTGAACACCATTGAGGGAATAGCCATAGAGCCTTGGGTGCTGAACCTTTTCTTCATAAATGCAATACATTTTGATTTATAGATTTGAATCTACGATGAGACGCCCAAAAAAATCTTTAACAAATAAATAAATATTGTCTGATTACCT
This sequence comes from Anabarilius grahami, assembly GCA_003731715.1. NCBI lineage: Eukaryota > Metazoa > Chordata > Actinopteri > Cypriniformes > Xenocyprididae > Anabarilius > Anabarilius grahami. Next base: position 483,362 of record RJVU01017170.1, read on the forward strand.
GTGCCAGTGGTTTTCATGAGTTCACACTTACAAATGATTGAATAGAGTAAAAAAAATATATATATATATATATATATAATAAGTCCGTGGGTTGGCGGAGGGATGCAGAAAACCGTCGAAGTAACTATAGGCGAGTCGGCTCTCGTCTGTGTATATATTCCACCTCTCGAGCTGATTAGAAAGACTGTTTGAATGTGTTTCTCCCAAACTTTGTTTATAAAACATAATTTGTCGCTTGAATTCTGCATTCTCTTGAGATGCAGACATCCAAGAGGTGGACAATTAACTGTATATACTAGTTTAATTAGTGACACTTAGCCTACATTTTAAAACCTTTATGGCAACAATATGGCAACATTTTATTTTGACTATGGCAACATTTTTATTAAAAAATATTTATTTGAATAGGGCAACATTTGTATTTTAAAACCTTTATTTTAATGTGGAAACATGACACCTCATTCTACAATATTTCTATGATTAAATCGCTGACTCCTCCCCCATCAGCCAATCACTGTGTGTATAGTCCATAGCAACGAGGTCAACCCCGCCCTTACTCTTAGCTTAAGACTTCAGTCTATTCCTTAGTAAAAGTTTGTCTCAGCAGCTTTGTGAATAGGTTTTAAGAGAAAACTCTTAGCTAAGAACTTTTACTGCTATTTAGGAGAACTCTTAGTGGTAAGATAAAATGTTTTGTGAATACGGCCCCAGAACTATAGGAACTACCAGTGACGTATGGTGATTGGTCGAACGCACGCAACACACCCGCCATTTTTTAAAAAGCTGTGTACACACACAGTTTATAGCATATATATTTACTCCACAAACTAAATCTACGAACATGGAAAACAGTGATAAATGGACCTCTCGAGTTAAGGAGAAAATCCATCGCACCTTTGAGGGGACCAAGCAAAACATGATTCTGTATTTCTGCTCAGCTAACATTAGGAACATTAGTTCTTGGGGAACCACCCTGGCGGCTAGTTCCTAGTACCTTCGCAAAAGACCCTAAAGATACATTCTGTGAATGTACATATCTAGTCTAAATAAATTATTCATTGTAGCTTCTCAAGTATGTTTATTTAGTAAGTTCTAGGAAGTTTGAACATTTATCCACTATCAAGAGACCCAAATTGAGTAAAGTATGCCAGATTATGGTAGTCTGCAGCTTTCTCCGCTCACAACTGGCCTGCAAGATGGGGGAATTTCAAGCTGCATGCCTCATGCATTAGTATGTGATTTGCATGTTTTGCATTTGCAAATATACAACACTGACTTTTTCTCTACCCAGAATTCTCCCTGAGAAGTCTCTTGGTGCTACATAAATGGTTTTACTTAAAAAAGCGGTTTCCTTTTTTAATGCAAATGCTTAATTAGTCACATCCGCAGGACTTCCACCACTGTGTTTTTTGGCTGAGTCTGTAGTGCACATTTAGGTGGTGCTGTGCGGCTCTGTCTAGATGCGGCGTAGCCGCTCGATGGTGAATTAAACATGAGTGAGAGCTCCTGATCTAAATAATGGAGTGGATGTGACAGCGCGGAGTGTTTCTCCACTGCACAGCTGACTGCACAAATAACACTAAAAACAGAGTAAGTGCTAAATTAACACACATGCGCGCACACACGCGAGCGCTTCCTCTTTCTCTTTGTTTGAGGAGGGTCTTTAGGTGGGCCTGTGAAGTGTGTTAATGGGAATGGGTTTTTAGCATCAGGTTGACCTGAAAGTGACTCTGCGCTGGGAACTTTTAGCCTCAGCATCCTTATGATGTCTCAGCGCAGAACATATTGTCTGCGTGCACCTGCGACTGTCTCTGTGCGTATGCATGCGGCGCTGGTACACACACTTGTTTTCCAGGTCCCTGATCACACGAACCTCTCCCTCCCATCCGTCCAAATGGAGTTCTTGTTTTATCTGCAAAGCGCAGCTGCAATTTTCTGCTTCAAACCCCTGAAAATCCTGTTCCGTTTCGAGTCGAAATGCTTGAATCAGCAGACTAAAGAAAAAGGAAATCAATAAATGGGATCCGATCTTGCTTGTGCTGTTCTGATTTGGTATTAATCTGATTTAGCGATTCTCATCTCGATTTAGAGATTAAATAGTTAAGCCCACCCATCCTCCCACCCTTGGTTTTCCACTCACTGAACAGATACTTCAGCTGTATTACTGCAGTGTTTTCCCCTCCTCCCTCGGTTGGCTTCTTTTGTTTTCTCTGCTTTTTCTTGCAGAATTTCAGGAATTGGTTCCCGTTCAATTTGTGAGTAGGAATTTGAATCGAATTGGCCACAGGATGATGAATTAGAATGACAGGAAAAGGAATTACAATTTTACCAGTCACACAAGAGAGGAATTTCATTAGTCAAGTATTCATGAGTTAATTATTTTAATTAATTTAGAATTTTTTTTCCCCTGTTTTTTTTTAATGCCTTTTATTCA
>RJVU01017170.1:486036-509876 GCA_003731715.1 Anabarilius grahami
TGTATATATATATATATATATATACACTGTATATATATATTTTTGTTTTTTTTCAAATTCATTTTTTTATCTTAAACTTTTTGTTTACTTCCAGGTTTGAATCAGATTTTCATTACAGCATCCAATTCAAATAATTAAAAATTCAGGAATTGAATTTGAATTCTCAATACATTCTCAATTCAGTTGTGAATAGTTCACAGTCGGGTGTGTCATTCATGGATCAGCTCATTAGGATTCCTCATTTAAATTAAATCCTCTCAGAGGTCAGTGTTAATAATCCCTCCATTTCTGTCTCTCTGTTCTGTCTGTCACTGTCATCTCTCTCTCTACATGAACATCTGAACTTTGCTCAAACTCATGGTCTTCCCAAGTTTTGATAGTATGGGGTTCCAAGCCGCCCATGGCTAGTAAATGATTGATCTAGGCTACTGCATTCACTATTGTTAACTTCTGGATAAAGAAATTCCATATTCTCAGAACATTCTCAGAGTATGTGGTTTTTATTAATAATAATCTGCTTTATATCCCTTTCAAACAGTATACACTTTCTATGCCAGGTTTCAAAAGGATTAAACAGCAATCCATTACTTATAACATAGTTTATAATGTTTTAGTTTTAATGAAACATGATATTGTAGATTGGCGCTTTTGTTTAAATACTGTAAAAAAAGAAAAAAAAAAGGCAAATTAAAATACAAGACAAATTAGTATAGACATGATTTATATAAATATCTAGACATGTATTTGACATTTCATGAAATATATAAATCATATAATATACTCCAAATATATAAAGTATTTTACAGATTTCTATATCAGTGCTTTCCTATAATAAATATATTTCTAGTATAGGATAGCTTTATAGCTGTCAATCAAAAGCCTGTATAAGGGTTTATGTTGAGTCTTTATCAAGTCTTCCACTTCACAGGCTCTATTTGAGATAAACCAGTGAGGGTTCTGCCGAGAGGCATCCAGCAGGGGTAATAGTGTCACGCAAGAGAAGTGAGGCGGTTAGTCAGAGCACTGATCTGGGATTGAGCGATTGGATAATTCCAGGCCTTCCGTTAAAATCCTGTGTATGCCTCTGAAATAAAATATATCAGATTCTCCCACATGTACGCACACACACAGGCCTCTCAGACTGAACAAGTCAATTTACTACAGGCAGCTGGGCTGATGTGCCTCCATTAAAAGAGACATGCACTGGCGATTACTGGCCTGTGCGAAAGCGTCAGTCGGGAGAGAAGGAATTCTGTGAATATGGCTGCAGTTTTCCTGCCTCTTCTGTCTCCAAGGGGACAGCAAATCTACAGATTCTGTATTGGATGGATGTGTGAGTGTATGTTTGTGTGGGTGTTATTGGCAAATAGACGTTTGGGTGAAGAAAAGGCAAGGACTGTGGTTGCTAAGTAGATCTAAAGTTGCATATTAAAGTTGCAGTTGCATCTATTGAAGCGTGTTTCAAGTTATGAATTCCACGGATAGGTAGACATACACAACAAGCATGACCATAGACAAAAAGGTGTTTGTTGGATGAAATGTTCTTCTTTCTAGTTATGGTAGGTAGTTGTTTTATATTTCTGGCTGCGTACTTGTTAAGAGTGCAGGCCATGCTTTAAAGCAACACTATAGTTGTAATAGGAAAGGGACGGGTAATGGGTCTGCTTCAGAAAACAAATAATAATTTAAAAAAAACAGGTTTAGTTATTCTGCTTGACAGCGCGCATCCGCTCCCACTGCGTCCTGCTAAGACTCTACTCTGACTCAAGCCAGCACCCGGATAGACCTAGCTAAGATCAATACCTTCTCAGCTATCTCCAGCGGCTCTGAAATCCCAAACTAGCTACTGATTGAGATGTAAAATTTGAAGGTGAGGGAATTTTCTTTCCTATATCCGCTATGACCAAAGATCCAGATCCTTGTTTATTGAAAGGCTGTCTTTTTGCATTACTTGCTCGGAGATAGAGTAAACTTTCCATTCATGCTGAAATTGTTCTGATTGGCTGGACAGGTAGAGAGATATAGACAGAGTTGCAGAGTGTAAGATAAACCGAGAGATGGCTTGCTGTTTTGGCATTGATCCTGTCCTGGCCTGGCAGGCTCTGATGCCAGAGTAACTAATGTAGTCTGATATTGATTCACCAGTTTCAGGCATGGCTGCACAGCTCCGTGTCACTTCTTTATTTAAAGAGGGAAAAATTCTGCCCAAATGCACCCACACATCCATAGCCATCCTAGAACTTTGTGTTTCACGTGTCTGTGGGTAGACATCACATTTCACCTTATTGTGTAAGTGTGGGGTTTAGTACAGGTGCCATTGTAGCTCAGTTAAAAAAGATAAATAAATAAATAACAAGTGAATTGCCTTGCTTCCTTCTAAGGTAACTTCCCAATGGAAGTGAAAGCTGATACTTGTTTGTAAAACTCTACTTTACTCTTTATATCATACAATTATTGCGCTTTATGCATGGGAGACCCTGTTCCCATGCATGCACTGTTGATTTTGATTGAATTTTCCATTAGCATGTTGCAAAGCTAAAAACTAGTCTAATGAGAATTTACATAAATAGCATACATTATTGGCTAAAATATCCAGTATTTATAGCGTTGACAAAAGTACCAACTTCGATACTAGTCGGTACTGAAATTTTAAAAATGTGACGCTTTGAGCATTGTTGAGCGGATTCGTAAACACCTCTGATTGGCCATTGTGTTCACGCGCCCAATATATATGTCTTTGATTGGCTACAATGATCAATGCACGGGAGCGTGTGAAAGCACACGAACGTGTTTGAATTTGAAAGGATTTTGAAAGCGGGAGCATTTGAAAACAGGCGTCTATCAGTCCGCTGCTGCTTTCAAATGCTTCCGTGCATATCTGTGAAAGCGCTCAGTGAAGAGCGTCATTGATGTCTATTAACAACATGATTTTGAAGCGTTGATCGTTGTAGCCAATCACAGACATATCTGATGAGCCGTGAACACAATGGCCAATCAGAGGTGTTTACGAATCCACTCAACGGCACTGAAAGCGTCACATTTTTTCAATTTCAGTACCGACTTGGTCCCAAAGTCTGTATTTTTGACAACACTACACTGAGCTATCAATAATTTTTAGTATTATGATACATGTTTGGTGCACTCCTATGATACCTCAAAATGCTGCCTATGTAGGTAGCTAATTAGATTTTGAAACAGAACTTGCATGTGTGAGTTACATATGGAAAGAAAAAAAAGAAACCGAGAATGGAGAAAGAACAGAGAGAGGGCAAAGCTTGTAGATTTCATCCTTTCTTGTGGTAGAGAAGGGACAGACAGAGGGTGAGAATGAAGAAAGAGAGGTGAGAAAAAAAAAGTGAAGGGAAGAATATTCTGTTCAGGCATTATGATGGCCACACTCTTGGAATAGACTGCAGACATGTTCCACAGCACAAATCTTTGCCCCAACTCAGTCATTTAACCCTGACTTGCCCCAGGCAGTTCTTACTCTTGGCCCAGGGGGGTCTCTTTGTCCCTGAGTGCATTATAAAGCCTGCCGCCTCATCTGTGATTAAATCACCTGAGTGCCACCTGCGACAGGGTGTGGTTCCTTTCTCTCACAATAATAGTGCATGTCCCCAGTGTCTCAGAGAGCAGTGTGCATTGATATTAAAAGCCCTGAAATCTTATCTTGTGGATCATTTTATTGCAAGGTTAGTGTGTGATGTAGCTAAATGCCCTGAGTAAAAGAATTTTGCATTCATCCTAATGCTAAAGTCACATCGACTCATGTCCATTTAAAAAAAATTGGTAATCGACATCATGAATGTGTGTGTTTTATATGTATTTATATGTGGCCTATGTATGGTAAACAAAAGGTTATATGTAGTAGTCAAGGTTGTTGCCATAGCTGGTAACCCAGAAGGTTGCTGGATCAGTGTCGTCACAAGGAAGGCCATGTAGCATTACCTTTGTGCCCATGAACAAGGCACTTAACTCCTTTGCTTTGTGTAGATTGTCCCTGTGACCGGTGCCGGCGACATTGTGTGAAAGTTGTGAAACAAACTCAGACATTGTGTCGACAAAAACCCATGCTTGTATCTACACAGGTGGAGGATTGACTCTCCTTGAGACGGCAGGTATAGTTCCTTTCCCTGAGGATAAGCCAAAGACACAATACCCTCCCTCCATCAGAACCCTTTCACCTCATTCTCACAGTGGATCCACCCTCACCCTTCCCTTCGCACCTTATGAGAGTCACTGTGCCAGGAGAGCTGAATGGGAGGTTAATCCCTGGCTCGTTTCTTGAGGCGTAGTGCGGTTGGTTTAGCTGTGGCATCAGCCAGTATGGAAGCCACAAAAAGCTGTGGAGCCAGTAAACGTGGGGAGCCAAGTCCTTGTTGTGCTTCAGTCAGTGCCAAGAGTTATATCTGACTAGGGAGAAGGAGGGGCATTTACTCATACAAGCTAAATAATCCACCTCCCAACAACATGCACATGACCAGAGACAATGTAGCACCCTATGATGCCTACTGAAGCGTGGCTTCTACTTCTATTCTTCCATCATGCTCTGTGGAGGTTAAGAAGAGTTAGAGGCAAAGTTTCCCTTGCCATTAAGAGCTTTGGTGCTGCCACTTTTCACCACTCTCCAAATCCAAACGGTTAATTTGTTTAATCACTGCTGTTGTCTGTCTACCCACACTGAGGAAGGGGCAAATCAAATCTCATGATGAAAATTAAATGAAAAAGGAACTTAATATAGAGCCATATACTGTTCATATTACTGCAGGAAACACAACAAGGTCTTGGATGTGACCCATCCATGCTGGCAAGTTCTGAGGAGTACTGTAAAATGGCTTAAAGCTAAACGTTTCCTTTGTTAATTCATGGAAAATGGAATTTGTTGATTTACATGCCTGATCTGTGGGGGATGTACTAGGAGTTCTAGGGGGGGTGGGGGGTGTTATACCTCTTAATGACTCCCCTGTTAAGGGTTGACCACAGTTCACTCTTAGATCGTCTTCCTGAGTCGAAGCCATGTTCCTGAGCAGCAAGGGACTTCTGGCTGGATGAAGAACAGTTTAAAGAACAAATATGTTCATTCTTTTTTTCCTGTGTCATTAATCGTTTTCTCTTTCACTATTTTTTTCTGTCTTTCCACTTGTTTATCATCTGGGTGGTATGGACCCAAAATCCCTTTAAAGTTCCCTCAACAAACACTTGATCCACGCCACATGTTTAAGCTATATGTAATGTATGGATTAATAAAATAATATTGTCATTAAATTTGTGAATTATTGTTATTTAATCTTAGGTTGAGCCTGCATTCGTATGTAGATATGTGTAGGTTCTGGTGGAACCCAACTGGGAAACTTGGGACATGGATGCAAGCTGGATATAGGCCCATTGTGTTAAGGGGGAGTTTCTATCCCCACTGTTTGTGAATTAATGACCACTGGAAGGAGAAAGAAATGTGTCAGGATGCTGCTCTTGTGGAAGTAATCAAGTGGAGTTAAGATTTTGGAGGTGGGAAGGAATTGGAAAGGGTTAAGCCAATTGGCTGGGATTTGGTAGCGTTATTCTCTTGACTAGGGCTCCTGACTTTGGATGTTATCGATAGATCCTCTCTATTTTTTGGGGAATGAGTTCTCAATGCTTTTCTCCAGTAGGATCCAAAGTTTTTAAGCCCTTTGCAGAGTTTCCACTGTGCCTCTGTGATGTGAGGGGGACGGATAGGGCATTGGGCTTTTGTTTTTGTTAAGGGAAGGGAGAGCTCATGGAATGAGGGATGCAGTGATGCATGAGTGTATGTGTGCACAGACATACACGTCAGTCTGTTTATGAGTACGTAAGAGTGCATGTGTATGTGTTTATACTGTGAACGTGCAGCAGAGTAGAGTCGGACACACTCCCCTTGATCCTGACCCACTTTCTCCTCTCTCTACTCTGCACTCTCCCCCTCTTTAATTGCTGCTCAGCACAACTGAGGCCATCTGTTCAGCCAGGGCCAGTCACCATGGAGATGCTGGGAGGCTTTTCGGATTTGTGACGGTATTGACCAACAGGGAAATAGGGGTCAGGGGTGTGGAGTATGCGGCAGTCATCGGGGCACTAGAACTGTGCCACCACAGTGCCATGCCTGGGATTCCAGCATGGGATTGGCCAACAGACGTACATACCCATCCTCTCCTGCTGTTAGCCATTAGCACATTAGCATCCGCATAAATAAACACAGCCATGGTCGTTCCAATGTTTAGTAATGTAGTTAAGTTAGTAGCAACACATTTAGTTACTTACTCAACAAGACTAAAATATTGTACTGGGAAATCTGTTTTTCAGTGTCTCCTTTTGCTGGGCTTTCTATGTCGAAAGAAGGAGAAATAACAAGATAAGGCGTGATAAGGCTAAACCTGATTACAATAATTATTAGAGATGTTTAAATAGCAGTTAGCATAATTTCTGTTATCAGATGTTAAAACATTCTCTGCATCCCTTAAGGTTAAAAACTGATTTAAAAAGTCTTGTTAAGGAATTGTAAGAGATTATGTCATATTGTTCCACTATTCTAATTATATTTATTGCAGAACTATGCATGTTGATCATTCTTGCCCAAGACCTTTGACCACAGGGTTCAGACACCAGCATTTACTTTTCTTAACCACAGTCATTGCAAAAGATGTAATTTCTGTATAATGGAAGACGTGAGGCTGACCGACCACACAGAGACATATATTTGTCAGCCTCACCGAGGCAGCTTATACTTTTACCAACCACAGCATGAGTAATTCTTCATTTCATGTACAATCCTTATTGAAAGGTAATTTCTCAACCATATGATGTGTTTATTAAGGGTCACTGATACCGTTTGTTTGTTTGTTTGTTTGTAGTCTTGTTTGAGGTTTAATGAGATGGCATGATATTGGGGCGTGTGGATTCCTTATACGAAGAGGCCTTTGAGTTTTTGAGTTGCGTTTTTTTCTTTAATTGCCTCTCAATGACACGCATCACTGGAGGAAGGTTTTAAATACAACACTCTCAGTTAATAGTCTCCCGCAGTTTAGTTTTCCCTGCAAGTCAGAGTTACCACACCTGCACAGTGACGTGCCGGAGCAGCAGGAAAGTATTAGCCTCATGCTCCCTGCTGCCGTGAAATATTCAACCGTTCTGAACATTCTCCAGTGACTATCCCGTTGCTTGCTTTTCTCTCTTTCAGCTGCATTTTGATCTATGCCATTTGCAGGCTAAACAATTGTGTGTGCTCGGTTGTGCACATGGCTCGTGTTCATGCGAATCCCCTGCAATTAATGATGGCTGTGTTCCTGGAAGCACGTCTTCCTTACGGAATCTTGGATGCATGAAATGAAATACTGAGCTTTAGATGATGGATTTGAGTTGCGAATGAATCAGTATGTGTGTGTGTGTGTGTTCTATTTTTATGGCATTTAGTTACTCCATGCCTCCTTTCTTCCTGTATTCTGGGAGTTGGTATAGCTATGCAATGTAGACAATATATCTCCTTATTGATTGTTCAGTTTGTATGTAGACTTACAACTACTGGCCAAGCTTCCAGATTATTTTTTTTAATTTTTTTTGTGGACAAATCTGCTGTATGTTCGCAACTCCTATGTGTATACTATTGGATTTTATAACCTTCCTAATTCTTCCTTCCTACTACCTACAGGGCCTGTCAAAGCCCTCTGTTTTTAACGTCAGTCACCGTATATCAGCCAAAGATTGTTTGGCACCATATAACCCTTCGCTCTCGTTGTTCACTAAGAGAGCAGGTACGAACAGAGTCTGTCAGAGGAAACAAGACAGTTTTGTCAGTTTCAGGAAGGTAACAATATTTGATCCTGGTGATGGGGAGTGTCTCTTTTTTTAATGTGAATATTCACAAGGCCTCTGATAATATGCTGTCGCAGAACGGATATGCCGATTGATTCACATTTTTATTGGCTTTAAAGAATAAGGCAACATTCTGCTTGTTCCCATGATCATAAAGGAACTTGGCATTATGGGATAAAAATAGCATTTTAACTTAATAGAATAGCTTATTACAAGGATATTTCTGAACACAGAATTCTGTAAAAAGTGCAAAAACTGTAGAATTAGATTTTATATATATTTGTTTTAAAATATAAATTTATTAAATGAAATGAATAATAAGCAGAAATGTGTAACCTGTGTTTATTTCACGTACATTATACCTTGTAATATTACTGAGCTTATAGTTTTTAATTGAGTCCTTTAATTTTCAGAACCAGTTGTGTTCCTAATGTGTTTATTCCACCTGCGTAACACGGAAATCCAGATGTTTTCGCCAAAGGGTAGCGGTGGGGGGGTGGGGGCTCTGGTGGGCCGTATGTACAGGGATCAGGATTAAAGTTCTCTCTCTAGGATTAATCAAGCCAGTGTCTAGACACAGCAGAGAGAGAAGTGCACGTAGCCCTTCCAAGTAGGTGTCACCACAGTTACCGTGGATTGTAATTAACGCTGCACCTCTCCACCGCTTTAAGCTCATCCTTTTTGTCTTTGTCACTTAAGGTGTTAGTGTATGTGTGTGCTCATGTTTGTTTGGACCTTTAAAACTCATTGGAATTTAACTTCTTGTTGTACACCGTTTCAGCAGTGTTTCGCTGAGCCGACTATGTGTAAGGATTTCAGATATGAAGCAGAGATTGAGAAAATTGCGACCGCCGGCCCATTGCCCAGGTCTTGATTGCGTGTTGATTTGGGGCCATGTTGAAACATTGCTGTAATTTATGTGATACTCTGGAGTATTTGCTGACTCTGCGGTTGTGTGATGCTGATTTGATACGTGTGCTTATGTGTGTCTGTGTGACTAGATGAGTAAGTAAGTGTGGGTGTAGACGGGCCATGATTTGTTTAATACGTTCTCCTTAACCGCATAAGAGGAATATCTCAGAGGAAAAATGTATTGCTCAATGTTTACTTTGTCGTAGTTAAAGATACTTTATGCAGTTCTCAGTTAAGTGTTCATTTGTGTATCAATTTTGTTTCAGAGGTTTCTCCTAAAATTTCTCAGGAACATTATAATATATATATATATATATAGCATTATAAAACTAATGTGAATGTCATAGCTCAGATAATTTGATCTTGGAAGAATGTGATTAGAAATATTTGAGTTCATATTCACTGTAAAAATAAAGTTCTGTTGCCATCTTAAATTTTTTTAAGTACAATCAACTTGGCTGTTCATTTCATTTCAAGTCATTTCAACTTAAATGAGGCCTATATTAAACTGATGTAAAAAAAACTTTTTTTTTTGATGAGTTAATGTAATGTAAAAACATGTGTTGTCATGATTTATTAATCATACAATTTTTTTAGGAATGTCCCATAGGAAATAGGAAATGTTCCCATAGGAATGTTCCTGTAGGAAAATCACATAAGAAATTTCTTTAATATCTCAATTGTTTCTTAAATTGGATAAATGTTTCTCCTGAGCAGAATACTTCACAAATGTTATTTGTCTCCTGTACAATATCAACGATGTCTCAAAAGTTACCTCACAAGTATGCAAGATCTCAATATGAACTCTCCAGATTAATTTATTCATTCTGTATTTGTATAGTTATGTATTATTTCATCTGTCTCTATTTTTGCCATGAAAATGCATCTTCTGAGCAGTAAAAAAGCTCATTGTTCAATTGTATATAGAGCACAGTTTGAGACATAGTTAAGATCACTTAAGGGATATTTTTGGGAGAGGCGTAACTCTTATAAGATCTCATTTGTGATTTTTGACTCCTTTTTAAACTTGCATAACCAAAGTAACACTTTTTTTTTAATTGGCTGAGTGGACATGGTCATTGGCCGATGCTGTTACTCTCAAAATGGCCAAATATTGGCCGAATAATCGTTTTGACTGAAATGAAATGATGATCTGTTACTACCATCCATGGTTGTGTCCACTCATAAAATTTGGGAAGCCTGTAGATATCCCTCATAAAAAAGCTAGTGTACCTGTCAACTGTGAGATATTTCAGATTTTGTTATGTATGAGAACTGCCTCTCTCTCCCTTTCTCTGGCCTGTGAGGTCCTATGGGAATAGAATGGAGATGCATTAAGCCACTCACTGTATTTACTTGTGCTGGATTGATGATGATGGGCGGGGGCAGGCCCAGGGCGGCGGAATGGGAGATTGATCAGCACAGAATGTGTGTCAGGGGAGTCTTGACATCCACAACTGCTTTTCACGCATCCAGGCTGGAAAATCCATCATTCAAGAAGCCCCATGCCAGCCCTGACAGCCCACACTTACCACACAGATTAATCAGATATCAGCGGTGGAGCCAAGATACATGGTCAGCTCTTTATGATAGAGTGTTTTCTTGACAAAAACACTGTGTTTGTCAGATTTCTTGATAAATGACAGATCATCACCCGCACAGTGACGTGAACGTGTGCATGTCTTTATAAACTGAGAGCTTGATAAGTACAGGAGAAAAACGCTGCATTATTCGCTGCCGTAAGCGTGTGCTGTTCTTTGCATATGCAAAGGTGCGAACTAAAGGAAGCACTGGAGGTGTTAAAAATCATGAGGAATCGCACAGCTGCAATTACACTACACATCACAGGAGTTTAAACTGTCCCTTGAGGCTTTTATTTCACCTAAATGAAGAGCTTTATTGGGTTTGCTGTCAGTATGTCAATATAATACAACTTTTGGCATTCATCTTTGTGAGTGTCTGTTATAACTTCTATATTCATCAGGATGGCTGCAGACATACTGAAGCATCTCAATTTTGATGTTAGAACCCGATATTAAAAAGTGAATTGAAAAGCAGACAAATGAAAAGTTAAAATCTTTCTGTGAAGAACTACTCACTGTGTGACCTTGGGTGGAATAAAATGTTATCAGTGGCTTTTCTTTTCCACATTTAGTCAGATTGAGGTTGTTTCTACAATTATTATATCACTTGAATTATATTGTGATGTATACCTTTAACACAATAGCTTATTATGTATGATAATGCCATGATGTAAGATTTACCACCCACGCCTTTTCTTAGCCGAATTTATCAAGTAATGCTGCCTAAAGAATTGAAAGGAAAGAGAGAGCGAGAAAAGCCACATAGAGTATATTCCAGCTGCACTGTTTATCTACCATTACAAAGAGGGTTTTGCCATCCTTTTCCAGAGTAGGAGTCGGCTTTTTCCAACAGATAGCAATTCCCTTTTGCAATGAAAAGCCGGCCCAGCTGCGAGGAAAACAGATAAACTGTCATTAAATGCTACTTTATATTTGAATTAAAGGCATTCCGAGCTCTGTTTGGGGTATGATAGTGCCTCAAACGCTTTTGTTACCTCTTATTTCCTTTATATGTTTGCAAATTGGAGATAATGACTACAGAAAGGCCTATTCAGATGCCGGATTTGAGAATTTGTAACTCTGCATAAACAAGAAAAATCAGGATCAAAGCCATTTTGGTCTAAATCCATAATGCTGCTCTGAAGCTTTATACATATATCTTCTCATGTACATCTTCTCATTGAGACATAATCTTGGTATTTAAGGTCCTCTTTTGGATTCGCTTTGCCAAAAGTCTGGTCATTTCACTTGTCTGCTGAGATGCCGTACTTCCAGTGCTGGCTGCCATCTCTTTACTCATTGCTTTATTTAGTAGACGTATTTATTAGCTGTGTCTGCAATTGCCATTTTGTCTTCCACACCTGACATGAAAAAGCGGATTTACGGTTTATATTTATAGGGAAATGGTGCAGCGAGAGTCCCCTGGCCGTTTATCAGTGCCACGGCAACTTGCAAAGCCTGATTACATGCAACTGACTCAAGGTCCCTGGGAAAGAGGACCTCTGATTAAACCGTGAGTGGGTGAAAGGTTGCATAGGACACGGGGAATGCTTCCTCTGAAGGTGAAGTTGAAAAATCACTCTTGCTGCTCTTTCTTTTCACTTGCCAACCGCTTAGTAATGAAATGCAGCGTGACTTCGCAACTACAAATCTGTGCCGTTTTATGCCCTAATCATCGCAGAGGGCGTTTTCTATCCCTTCGGACTGAATTCTAACTAGTTCTCACACCGACGCTCCTATATTTCACATGAACGAGCCCTTTGCAATGCCAGCTGATCCGGTTTACCCTGCCTTGGTTTGTTTCTGCTCACATCTCCAGAGTATGACAGCACGTGATGTATATTTAGCTGCTTGGGCTGCGCTTTGTCCTCGGTGTGTCGGAATACCGAATGGCGTAGAGCAAACTCAGATGGTGCTGTGTGCCTGGCCCCGAAGCGTCGCAGAAGGGATGCTCTGCGTGCTGGAGGGGGTCACGTGTTGACCCCATTGTGCGCACGAGTAAGTGCTCGACAGAAGCACGCTCGCTGCACATCGCCCAACCCCTCGCTGCCTCGGATTCAGGCCACTCCCCCCAGCTGCCACGCTCAGACTGAACTCAGCACATACAGCTAATTGATTGATTTGCTTGAATATCCTATACGGAGATGTACCCATCCCTGCTCTGAGCCATGAGGGGAGAGAAGAGGATGGAAAAAATGGGCGAGATTGAGAGCGAGAGACTGCATTAAAAAAGGAAGGGTTTAATATTTTCATCCCTGGGAAGGAACTGTCACAATTCATTACTATACTTCATTGCCCACACCCCCGTGTTTTTTTTTTCTTTTTTTTTTCGCACCAAGCACGGCACTCAGGGTCGCTGTGCTTCAATATGGCAAGAAGCAGCAAGAGAGGACAAGTAGAGCACATGAGCGGTGGTAATGACAAAAGCACATTGCTCCTAAGTCAACACAAAGTTTAATGGGTTTTGCACCCTACTGCAAGCTGCTGTCCGTGTGTTTGGATAAGCCAGTGATGACCCCTTCGTTTGAGTACGATCCCCTACATTTGGTCAAAGGTGGTTCCAGTCATCCTCAGTGTCTTGACCATACGGTGGTTAGCTTTTCTCAACTTCACCTCCTCTTCAGTAGGATTTCCAGTTGTTTCATAGCCCCCATGAGTGTTGCATTATCTGAACCAGCCTTTGTCAGTCGACTTGATCAAATAAAAGCCAGCCACTGGGCCAAAAGTGTGAGCACATCCCTTCCACTCAAGGGTCCTTTCTCAGCACTGGCAGGTGTGGGGAAGACCACTTGGCAAGTAGGGGGCATTCGGCACTTTCTCTCACTTCATATCTGGAAGTGAACTAAGTAGAGGTGCTTTCAGAACTTGACTTATTTTTGTCAGAATTGTATTTGAATTGTTTTTTGTTCTCCACATCACAATATGAACGCATTTTTGTGGTCAAGGTTATTAAATGCGAGTCTGTCGCAGATTCTACCTCCTCAATGCTTCTCGAAGTGCTCTCAGAATATATTTTTTTTATGTGATTCTTCTTCTCTAAATTGAGTTTTCCTTCAATTTGTGAAGCCGTGAGTCAGTGGGAACGGATTAAAATGATGCAGCATCTCTGGAGATAGTGTTTTCATTTCATCGCCACTGCTTCCTGCATCAGGGAAAGGAATGGCATATATGTGATAAGATATTACATGATGTATTTTGCCAAGGTCAAAGTTGCACTTGAGATGTAACTTTGCTCAAACCCTACCCGAGCGTTTCTGAGGTCAGAATGTTGCCACTCTTCCGCCGCCCCATTTATTCATTTAACGGAAGCCAAAATTGAAATTACGATGACGAATTGTGTAGTGATGCGCAAGTAAATGCATTAAAAACAAATAAATACATCAATCAGTCTTTTGTGTGGCAATGCAGCATTTTTTATATATATATATATATATATATACATATAAAACGGAACACGTTTCACACTGTGCTGCCATTACGGCAGTACCCTGAAAATGATTCTCATCGTACCTCTAATCCGACAGCTCAGCCGAGCGAAGCAGTCATAGTTCATTACTTTTCCATCTATTGCTGTAATCTTCCACCTCATGTGGGTGAACCCTGCTGTCTATAATGCATGTTGAGGGCCATTGCGATACATGGTAGGGGCCTTTTTGAGAAGGATGTTGTTTTTGAAGACGACAACGATGATGATGATAGTGATGCTGAGCTGCTTCAGGCTCTGTTTCATGCAGAATGGCATGGTGCCATTCGTCTCAGAACCCTTGGGGCTGACATGTCACTCTCCTTTGTCCCTCACACGTGCCCCATGGGTGCTAAAGCTCCACGTGAAGTTCCACAAAACAAGATGCAGAGACTCGAAGGGAAATTCACTAGGAAATTTTTTTTTTTTTTGCATGCATGCAGTGCTTCAGCACCACATTCATGAAAAAATGAAGCTACTACTTTCTTGCAAACCAAATAGCAAAAAAAAAAAACATTTTGAATTCCAGAGAATGTTCTTTCTTTCTTTCCTTCTGGTACATATGACTTTCTTTCTGATGAACACAAATGGAGAAATATTAATAAATATCCTGACGAATCCGAGCTTTATAATGGCAGTAAATGTTACAATGGCAGTAAACGAGTATGAGCTGAAGAAAGTATCTCCATCCACATCCATCCATCATAAACCACCTTCTGTATTCAAGTTATGAAGAAAGTGTGAACTGACTTTGCGTCAGTTACACTTTTTCCGTAAGTTGAATAGCAAAGGCGAAGGACGTAGTGTAAGNTGAAAAAATGAAGCTACTACTTTCTTGCAAACCAAATAGCAAAAAAAAAAACATTTTGAATTCCAGAGAATGTTCTTTCTTTCTTTCCTTCTGGTACATATGACTTTCTTCTTTCTGATGAACACAAATGGAGAAATATTAATAAATATCCTGACGAATCCGAGCTTTATAATGGCAGTAAATGTTACAATGGCAGTAAACGAGTATGAGCTGAAGAAAGTATCTCCATCCACATCCATCCATCATAAACCACCTTCTGTATTCAAGTTATGAAGAAAGTGTGAACTGACTTTGCGTCAGTTACACTTTTTCCGTAAGTTGAATAGCGAAGGCGAAGGACGTAGTGTAAGCTTTTTGAACTGCTAGAGTTTTACACTTTCTTCGTAAGTAGAATATGGAAGGCAGTCTGGCAGAAGCAAGATATAGCTAGATAGAAATGCATTGCTTCGCTTCAGAAGGCCTTTATTAACCCCCGTGGCCGTGTGGAATATGTTATGATGGATGAAGACACTTCCTTCAGCTCATACTCGTTTGGATATTTATTAATATTTCTCTGATTGTGTTCGTCAGACAAAAGAAAGTCATATACACCTAGGATGGCTTGAGGGTGAGTAAAGCTTGGGGTAATTTTCATTTGAAAGTGAACTAATCCTTTAAACTAGATTGAGATGGAATGTCAGCACTGAAATTTAGTGATGTGTCTTTCACCAAGCATGTTTAAGATTAGTAGACAGGAAACACGTGTAAAGAGCTCTACTTAATGTCAGGCCTGATCAGTGTTCATATACTGGCCGCTCGTGTAATTCGTTGAATGTACACTCATGTAATTTATACATGTCATTACATGATTTAATTCCCATAATCAAGATTATCTGGTGTATTTGCGTATGACTAATTACATAACTACACTACGTGGCTTACATATGAAGCTGCGATTACACAGAACGCTACGGTTTCTTAATAAGTCTTAAACGTCTGGCAGTACAAGCTACATAGCTCTCAGTGCACTACCCAGAATTTCTTCGCCCTGCAACGTTTTTATTCTGCATGCATGGATGGTACATACTGTATATAGTATCCAATCAATCACAGCGTTTTCATTTGTGCAAGCCAACACAGCCTCACGTGCATGGTGCAATCTATCATATAGGACGTCTTCGTATGGCATCTCGTCCGTGTTTGGGAGCTGCGTGTGCTGTGGCACGTTCAAGAGAGATATTCAGCCCGATAGGGAGCTGCAGATGTTAAGTGAGTGTGACGCAGCAGGGCTGGAAGACTCACAGGGCCTGACAGCGTTCCCAACTACTGAACACAAGCACCCTCCACTATGGATAGGGAGAGAGGAAGTGGGGGTGGACATTTTGTTTTAGCACACGCTGACTCATGCCATTGGACATGACAGTAAGCCAGTGGTTAAGGTTAGAACATGAAAAAGGGAGAAACACAACAAAGGATCTTCTGTTTCATCAAACATCCAGGCAGGCGTGCTAGTTGAAGTTAACACTGCAGTGGTAATGTCAGGATTTTAAATGTTTGCTCTTTAGATGAGCATTGCATCAGATACCATTCTAAATGGCTAATGTCTCGGAAAGGTCGCATGGTTAATTTGTCTTTCTTTGTTTCTTCTGGCTTCTTTTGGTTTGGGAATATGAAAGCATGCGCCAAAATGGCTGCTCTGGTGCTTATGTCTTTTTACTAGCTTGGAGAGCTTATATTAGAGGGAAAGAAGCAGATTTCTCATTTTGTACTTTCTTTTTGTGCCTCTTTTCTTTATTATGCCAAGGAAAAAAATTCATCTTAGACTACATGAAACAATAGGACATATGAGTCTGATTTACTTCGCTCCTTTGGATTTTTGGGCTTTTTTTCAGGTTGCAGTTCTCATTTTCCAGAACAAAACAATTTAATGCTCCAATAAAACTGTCAGTTTTAGCTCAGGGACTTGTGGTCTTTCACATGCATGCCTTCAGCTTCACAGGTGCTGCTTACCCAGTTTTATGCTTTTTAATGTCCCCATGAAATGGCTTGACTAGTTCAGTTTCTTTCCAGCATTCACGTATTTTCCAACTGAAACACGAAGTTGAAGAAGGACATATTGAAGACATCTTAAAAAGATGTCTTAAAAAGACAATGGGGTTTTGTTACGCTACAGCCTTAAACATGATTAGCCACTTTCTATTGCTAGGCGAAGTCAAGTGGCACATGAACATTCTCATTCTAGAGTGCATTCGATTGGACAAAAAATTGGATGCGCCACTGAGTGTGAACTTTAAAGTGTAAACATTAAATACACATGTCTGCTAGAGGTTAACTGTGTCTACATCAAGAAGTACACTAGCATATAAATCACCTCAATGATAACAGGCATGAACTGCAGGCCAAACAAAACAAGATTCCTTTTTAAGAATGCTAAGTATTAACCCTAATATGTCCTATGTGATTTATACAGTGAATTTCACTGGGTTCAACCTTTTTAAATGTTATTTATGTGGGAGAAAATCTGTTGATGTTCATTTCACACTGCCTAAATTCTCTTTTGGCCCCTAGCACAGTCAGCCAAACACCAACTGTATTTTTAAGCAAGAAAGGAAAGTTTTTGTAAAGTGTAAATAAAGTGATAATCACAGTACTTATGTTTTGCATTTGAGGAATGTATCGGTACTAGGTTATTATCACAGATTTCTGTTCACAAGCACTTAAGTGAAAAAAAACATTTGAGTACCTTGTAATCCAACTTGTTACTGAAATGTTATTTTAAACTTTCCTTATAAATTAAGTAGATTTACAACTTTGAATATGTGCTTTTCAAGACCCCTTCATCCCTTTTGTTTTGACTTCTTTGGTGGGGTTCAAGCCTTAATTAGGGGTGTCTATACAACTATGTTGTGTATGTTGACTAGCAAAGAAAGATGTTAGATATTTAGCTATTCACAGTTTCTTTTTCCAGGACATTCTTGTCAGTCTGTCTAATTTCACCAATTTGTCATCTAATTGGTCACAACGTGAGAATAGACAGCTAAGTCTCAGTGCTGTGTCAAATGGTCTATGTATTAATAAGGGTGTATCTTTTATTTTGAAGGTTTCTAAGTTTAGCCTTGTGTCGCTATGGAGCAAATGCTAATGTGTTTGGGGAATTAGGGTTTTACAGCTGGGGTTTAAACACCTCTCAGGGGCATTGTCAACTCATTTACATGAGAAAACCTTTTTAACCTTAATTCCACAGCACATGACTCTATTCAGCGTGGAGGCTAATGACTTTTGCTGCTCCCTGCGACCGTTTGGTTTGCGTTAGCATTTTAAAGGAGTGGTGCTGAGCGTTTGAACAAAGACAAGCTAACATACAATGTACAAGCACCATGGGAAAGGAAGGCCGGCATGGCGCGTGGGTGAGACAGTCACTTGGGAACTTGGACTTCTCTGATTCAAGACAGCAAATAAAGTAGCATGACTTGATATCGCTCAGCACATTTCTTCATTATACGCAAGTAAAATAGTTTGAGATCACAAGTAAGGAAAACCTCAGTGGCTGCTAGGAAAGGAAAGTTGTGAGAATTCTCCTTCAAACTTTCTGAATCACCTTTCCATGTTATCTTTATTTCTAAAACTCTCATCTTTGTTATTCATGTGCTCTCAGAATGTTGTATGCACTCAAACAACATGGATGAAGCCAGACCTATCGATACAATTTCCACGGTAAATGAAAGAGCAAACCACTTATATTTCATACAATGCAGTGCTCTTTTCATTTGTGTGCATTAGCTCTTGCAAGTGGATGTATCTTAAGTCCTGTTTACAAACCATATTCCAGAATTCATAAAAGTAGCATGGCAATTCAGCCTCTATTTTTCTATCTCGGGTCCTCAACAAGAGGGCCGACTTCAAAGACCCCTTTTTCCTGGATCCATAAAGTGAAGTTGACCGCTTGCGTCATGTCTTATCCATGTAGCCTTTTTTTAATGCACTGCACTGTCATAAAAGGCCATCAAGCTTGCATAGAGGTCGGCGTTTCTTTATGGAGTGGGATTGTTAAGAGGTTCCGGTGCTCAAGGTCTAAGCAGGAACACAGCACTGAGCTACTACCGCAGAGATGAGATTCCTCCCTGACTGCAGAGAGCACACACACACACACACTAACAGGAGTGTGTGTGCACAGTTGTCTTATACTTCCTGGCAGTTTTCCATCACCTCAGCACACAATATCTCAGCCCTTCACAGTCAGACTCCCTCTTGAGTTCACCTGGGATGACTGGGACTCAGAAACACCTCCCAGTACACACACTGATACATTCTGTCCTGACTTCTGTCTTACTTGCAGCAGCTTGGTGATCGGACGCACACTTCTAGTCTGCATTCTCTTCTGCCCTCCATTCTTTCACCAACCGCAAAGTATAATTTTGGACATTACCATGTTTTTTTTTTTTTTTTATCTATCCAAACACTGCATAGTCTTCACTGTATAAATTAAACATGCTTATTGATTAATCCGTAATAAATTAAAAAAAGTTATTCAGTCAAGAGCAGTGAGTGATCTTTTCTTTGTCCTTTGTTGTTTGATTAACATTAAAAACACAGACGCAGGAATATTAGGCTACTGTCACTTTAAGATTGAATGCATGGGTAATATACTGATGCTGAACACTGTACACGTTTACATTGTCAACCTTTATTGTTCACTAAAGACATAACCGACTGTTTACTTGGATACTTGCTATTTTTTTGACAATTATGTGTGAATTTGTCCATTAAATTGCAAGAAGACGTGAAAGAGAGCTCAGTTTAGTATTCAAAACGAAACGAGCTTCTGAGTCTTCTCGTCAGAGGTTAAACTTTTGTTACAATGCAGTGCTGGCCTGTCAACTGTCAACTGGTGTCGTTCACGTTTATTCACGTTCATACATTGTTAGAATTCAAAAAAGTGTTACCGGCCAGCTGGCGAGTTTCATATACTCGCCAACGCCAATTTTTACTCGCATTTGGTGCTTGGCGAGTGTTAATTTTAGGCCATCCATCCATCCATCGCAAAAACTTGTGTACAATAATGCAATTAAACATGAACTAAATAACAGAAAATGTAACACAAAACACCATAATGTACATTACTGATAATAAAAAAAAGAAAAAAAAAGAAACACTATTTTTGCACCAATGTAATATCATGTCATTATTTGTAGTTGATTGGAGTCCTATGTAAATACCATCTTAAATTTGAATATGACAATCATTTAATACCATTGTATATATCATGTACCATGGTATTATTTTGACTTGTTTTAAAATATTCCATTGATCTGCAATTTCACAATCTCTATTCTTACACAAAATACTAATTCATTAATCACAACCACAGAGAAAGTCATGGAAATTACTTAATGAAAAGTTGTGAGAATCCTGAGAAGCAAAGCAGAAATGCAAGACAGCGATAGAGAGAGGGAAAAATATGGGCAAAGGCAGGAACAAGGATAATACCTTTCCAACATCTTCATTTCCCACTCCATACTTCACCTAAAGCATGTTAAGTCAGTGGCCGGTTGAGAAGCTCAGTAATGTATGTGCACTTTAATAGGGTGCTAGAGAAAGTGAGTATAGAGGTGGCATTATGGAGGACAGAGCAGCAAGGAAAAACTCTCTTGCATAAGTGCTTTCTATCTGATCTCATCTATTAGGTCCCTCACTCTTTCTTTCCTTGAGTTGCCCTGGGATCAGTAAGAACGTTTAAGATTACATGTTTGCTAGCAGAGGCCAACCGAAGAGATGAAAATAATTGGCTCTGTAGCCTAACCTCCATCTCATCTCATCCTCTTCCCCTCCACCTGCTGCTGGCTGTCCTCTTGTGAATGACAACAAACAAACCCTACGCTCCATCCACCTATCCCATCTTTTCCGCCTTTCCTCCATGGTGTCTGATTCCCAGTCGAGAGCTGCATCCAGCCTCCCCGGGCATGCAATCAGCATTGCTGGATATGCCTGCTGATTGGGTGCAAGGCTTGCTGGGAAATCCAGCCCAGGGCAATTAGTTGAAGAATGCCAGGCTATAATGCCACACGGACGCCCGGCCCACCAAGGCAACTTTGAGCCTGGTGTGTGAATAAGGCCAAGCGTAGAGAACAATAACAAGAAGCGCAAAGACTTCTGGGACACGGAGGTCCACGCAGAGAAACAATGCGATCTCAGTGGAGGGAAAAAATATGTGAGAAGGGGGGCAATCATGAGGGGTTGTATAAGCGAGAGAGGGTGATTATGGGAAAATGGGCTGTTTAGAGAAGGAGGATAAACATTATGAAGGTGCTACAGATGGTTGCGGGTAGGGGACCGCTCTGTGGGGGGAAACAATAGTGAATGGGCAACACTGTGGTCATTAAACTCTAATTTGGGTTGACGGCAGAGAGATGCTGTTGATGTGTTTTCCCAGAGAGTGGGTTTACAATGCTGATGAGATCCTCATTGGAGCAAACTGAAGGTGTGACCTCACCCCAGCCCCACTTTTCTTCTCATAATTGCGATTTATGAATGTATGGTTTTCTGACTGTAGAACTGTTCTTCTGCCTGTATTACTTTGGGGCTCCAAAGGGTTGTGTTAGTTCATCAGTACTGTTTACCCTCACAGTATATTCACAATACCCTCACAATATATATATTCTTTTATTATGTATTATTACTAATGTATTATTTTTATTTTATATCTCAATAAATAAGTCTTTTGGTATCAACCAACAAAATTATTATTTTGAAATGCAGTCATTCAGAGTTATTACAACTTTATGAGGTTACAGCATGCCACAATAAAGTTTGATGGTGGTTACTAGAATTAGACAAACGATAATCGGATTGACTGGTAATATTTACTGTTATTCATATTTTATTGGTTATCAGTTTTCTTTTCACACATTCATTTTTTAAAGTGAGTAAGGCATAACGTTTGTATCTTAAAGGGTTAGTTCACCCAAAAATGAAATTTCTGTCATTAAGTACTCACCCTCTTGTCGTTACACACCCGTAAGACCTTCGTTTATCTTCGGAACACAAATTAAGATTTTTTTGATGAAATCCGAGGGTATCTGATCCACACACAGGCAGCAACGTCATTGCACCTTTTGACGTCCAGAAAGGTAGTTGAAAACATGGTTAAAATAGTCAATAATACAAGTTAAAATAAAATGACTTTATTCAACAATTTGAACCATTGTCATACGTTGTGAATTTAGTGCAGGCTTCCTTGTTTTCGTCCGAACGCCAACTCAGTGTTGGCCAAAGCTGAACATGTGAGCAGCACGACGCATGCATGTGATGCTGACACAGGATCCGGCCAATAATGAGCCGGCATTCGGACGTAAAAAAGGAAGCCTGCAATGGTTTGACAATGGTTCAAATTGTTGAATAAAGTCATTATTTTTGTTTTGTTTTTGCGCACAAAAAGTATTCTCGTCCCTTCAGTCACGTCACAACCTTTCTGGATGTCAAAATGTGTAATGATGTTGCTGCCTATGTGTGGATCAGATACCTTCGGATTTCATCAAAAATATCTTAATTTGTGTTCCGAAGATGAACGAAGGTCTTACGGGTGTGGAACGACATGAAGGTGAGTAATTAATGACAGAATTTTCATTTTTGCCTGAACTAACCCTTTAACAGTTAGACCTAGCTCAAAATTTGCATCTGTTCACAATGATCACAATACAACTTTGCATAAATGTAATGGAAACTTAAGCAAAGTTGTTGTATACGCAAAGTAATGCGAGACCAGACAATGATGGAAAATGTTAAAATGGATGATGCTTTGTAAACTTATATTTTGCGGATGCTTATGTAATTCTGCTCCAGCGTTTCATGTGGACTCATCTGTGCTTGATGGAGCACAATGACTTTGAACATTCATTTGTCCTCAAAGACACCACACAAAGGGTCTAATACGAACGTTGTCGCAGAGTTTAAGGCATAAAAGAGGCCTCTTTTTAAATAATGGAAGCTACTGAACTGCAGTGAAATTAACCATGAAGGCTATTGCGACTAATAGTAGAAAAAAAGGATCTTACGCAATTGCTTTTATATAACCCAAGCTTGGCTCGAGATAAAGGACCATGTTTTAAAAAAATCACCATCCCACCTTTGCTGTTCGGATCCAGCAAATTGTCAAGGGCGGTAATTTTTGTGTGATTTACAGAGTGACTGATAATAAGAAAATAGTTCATTTGCATTTATGTGTGGCCTCACAGTAAAACTGCCTAATTGGGAATGATGGATCCTGGCATGTAGTTCTTAAACTCAGCTTCTGAGGGAGGACAATCAACGATAAGTGTCATCGCTCTGTCTTCGCACGCGGGATTACGATGAGCGATTACAGTTAACACAAGAACCCAGCAGCATACCCCAATGTCCCATTTTTCCATATTTAATGTCAATACAACCCCCAATGATTACTTTTATGAAGGACTGAATCAAGAGACAAATTATATTAAAATAGCTGCACAATGTCCTGTTTGCGCATGAACATGGTAGTTATATAGTATATAAAAAACAAATTCAAGTTCTATTCTTATCGGAGGAACTTGGAGTGCGTTCAGCCAGCGTGTTCTGCCATACCTCCTCAAGTACTGTTTTGAACGAATGTCATTGGAGAGATTAAATGATCACAACAGGCATTTATTGTGTGATCAGTCCGTCTCTCTTTGCTTCATTTGAGAAAAAGACATGCACTGTGACAGGAGGAACAAGTCTGTTCTTGCAGTTTCAGCCCAATTGAAACACCCCTACGGCTACGCTTCCAAAACGAACCAAAACCACCCATATTTCCAGTTGCGCTGCCTAAATCAAGCTATTGTTCACTGACAGTCACGTACTCATCCCGTTCTCTTCAGAGGCTGTGATTCATGTGCGAGTGTTTGTATTCTGTGGGAATCGTAGAGACCTCGGCACCGTTTCCTGATCACCGGAGTGCAAACCGGGTTCAGAGATAGAGATGCGTTTAACAGAGGCACCCTGCATTTGACTGGCCTGCGGCCAACAGCTACAACACTGCTGTGTGCAGAGGATAATAACAAGCATGGAAAAGAATGGAAATAAAATGAGGGAACAGGAAATACACAATTTTTCCTTCAAGCATTATTTGTAAGCTCACTTCTCATTCTACACTCCTAAACATGGTATCATCATTGTACATGTCCAAAAAACATGGAGTCACCATCACACGTCTGAAAAAAAACATGGTATCATCATAGTACATGTACAATAAACCATGGCGTTACCTTGGTAG
>RJVU01017170.1:509923-522499 GCA_003731715.1 Anabarilius grahami
AAAAAAATAAAATATATATATATATATATATGGCCTATATATATATTTATTTTTTTGGGTCATATGATGGTGATAGTGAGAGCAGACAGGAAACTATACATAGAAGTGTCGTCTTGCAACATGTTGAAGCATTTGCAGTACCCACCAATGTTCTTTTTTGTTTTTAGTAGTACCTTTCCAATACCATAGTATTGTTTAAAGTACCTTAAATCCATTTAAATATCATAGTACATGAACATAGTAATCATTCAGTATTGTAGTTAGGGTGGTTGGTATAACCAAAATCTTGTGTAAATTAATACAATTTCTACCATCAGTACCAAGTAAATACTGTCATTTTGTCCAGCCCTTACCATATCAAAGTTCCTTTTTTATCATCTAATACTGCACTGTAACACATTTCCACAGTATATTTGCAAAGATCTCTATCAAACGCACTAGGAACATCTTACTTGCATTTGTCCTCAGTTGTGAATGTCCTTTATGTTATTATGATTTGTCCCCTTCAGTTAACTGCAGTCTATTGCCCAAAATACACAATATCTTAATATAGAGGACAGCTATCGGCCACAGAGCATGAGTGACACACTTAATGTGAATCAGAGAGGCCTGTTTTTTCTGGCTTTGGTTGCACTGGGTTTGTAACCTTCTCATATTGGCGATGTTGCGGTCTCGCCAATGTGTAGACAATTACAGGGAAGACAACTACAGGACCAACTCTGTGGCAAAACGGCCACTCCCATCTTCCTAAGAGTCAGTGAGTGTGGGAAAAAAGATCTTTCAACACACAGCATCCGTTAGGTTGCATCGTTACACTTGTCTCCTGCTGAGGACGTTAAAGTCGAGGAAGCGGTTTGACTGGTCTTCAGATGAGATTTTGCTGCCGTGGACAAATTTTGCAAGACTGGATTTGTGGCTTGTATATGCATCTGTTCCTTGCAAGAGAAGCACATTTCAAAACTTGTTGACTGTATTGTCATCTCACTCTACGGTTAACCTCACCCCTGAGGGCAGTAGAGTGTGGTTTTCTCTTACACTCATCCTACGCTTTATCTTTTTCCTTCGTTGTTTCCTCATCCTCAGGTCTGAGAGTAGCTGGCAGTGCATTCGATTGTATCCCCCACCTGCCTGTTTTCCGTCCAGAACATCCCCTTGCCAAACTCTTACAAAATTTGACAAGGTCCCTAAATCCTACGATTGAAAAAACACGCTCATCTTCTCAGTGTAGGCCCATTAATATTACTGCATCCTGTGTCTACAAGTCCTCTGCGAATCGTTCCATTTGCTTCCAGCAATGGGAAGTGCATTCATTATGAACCAAATGCATTGGGCAGTCAAATCCCCGTTCGATTCAGCTAAGCGCTCCCGTCTATATCCGTGGCTCTTTAGGGACGTCTTAGCAGGTTTTCTCATTGTGTCTGCTGTGCTGTTTTTTTTATAATCATGTTGTGATTCTCCTGGCTATTTTCACTTCCTTTTTAACCATCTCTTTTCCCCAGCAAGCTGGCTCGGCTTGGGGTACATCTGGTGCTTGCATCTGGGAGACTGGAACGCAGAGTCTGGATGCAGGTGTCTCTGGTAACGGGCTGCATATATAAGCATGACAGGCTTGGGAAGTATATTTGTTCACGATATAGATGGACACTCGACACTCTGTAATTACTTCCCTGTCTGGTTTGTTGTTTTACTGCACAACGGACGTTAATGGGCATGAAAGAGAAATAACAAGCCGTTTCAGCTCACAACATGCATTGGGCATTTCTAACTTGTCCATTCCAAGCTTAAAAAGACCAATCCCTGGGGTTTTTTCAGAGGTACGTTTTTGAAAGCCCATGGTTCTCCTCTTGAGAAGCTGACCCCTGCTTGTGCGATTGCATTTTGGGTTATATTTCCCTCTGTTGGGAAGCTGGTTGACATTTTTAATTCTTTTTCCTGTCCCAGCTTGTTTCTCGATGCCAGGTAGGCCTACTGAATGTGAAACAGTAGGATTATGGATGCCTGGATTTTCCCCCATGTTCTGGAAAGGGAGGACGGTGGGTTATTGAATTGCAGCAATGAATGAGGCTCCATTTTCAGCCTTTATTTTACAGAAAGCATAAATATTGAACTCAAGTGGAGCCGGTGTGCTGTCACTGTGTGAATGTCTCAAATGAACGGCTAATTTAACTTTAACCGTCAGGGCGGAAGGAGCGATAGCGGAATCCAACCTGAGAACAAACAGTGAAAAAAAAAAAACGCATTGGTGCGGTCACGCACCGCAGTTCATAATTAAACTAATTAAATTATTCTAGACAGTGCCCATCATGATCTAAAAATAGAGTTCCTTTCCTTGAGGATATTTTTCTGCTGTTTTGCATCCATAAAGCTCTTCTAAACTGCGCGCTGCTGCATGGATGAAAATTTGATGCTCTGCACGCTCCAGTCTCTCCCATTACGCCATTTGGCATAACAAGCTCAGCACTCCCTCTTCTCTTTTTGACGGGGTTGTGCAGTTGCTATCTCTCTCTCTTTCGTCGTCTTCCTCAGCTGTCAAGTCAATATTGCGCACGCAAAGGCAGCATGTCATGAGACGCACAGAAGGAATCGTGCACAGCGCCAGGCATCATGGGGCCTCACACAGATAAGTGCACACGTAAGCGCAGTGTGCTTATTTTTTCCACGCATGATTAAAATGGGTGAGGATAGCCCAGATCAGGCTTTGTTTTTTCATGGATCAATTTTCAGAGTGCCACATTTGCACAATATGATACTTCAGTCTACCAAACCCCAGTGGACACTGGTGTGCGGTTTAGTTTTTGAAGCCGTTTTGTTTTTGCACAGACAAAGTGTCTGTAATAGTGTTATGTTACTGCAGCTTATTTATGCAAGTCAAAAATGCAACTGAATGCAAGTGATCTGTTTTTTTTTTTCCCTCTAGTGTTTTATCCAATGGTATTTGCACACCATTCAGTTTTTGTGATATGAAAGTGAGTTTTTTTTTTTTTTTTGTAAATTCATTCTTTCCTTTGTTTAAATGTCTACTCTTTACTCTATGGTCATTTTTCATTTTGTTAGACGCTAGGGCTGAGCTATTTATCTAAAAATGTTCCTCAGTCAAGTACTTTTAAAGGATTAGTTCACTTTCAAATAAAATTTTCCTGATAATTTACTCACCCCCATGTCATCCAAGATGTCCATGTTCTTCTTTCTTCAGTCAAAAAGAAATTAAGGTTTTTGATGAAAACATTCCAGGATTCAACTTACGGAACGAACGCAGCGGCAGTTCCATTTTTTCCGTAAGTAGAATAGGGAAGGCGTAGGATATACAGCGTAAGCTTTTTGAAGAATACAAAAGTGCGGTTTTTGGCGGAACTACTTGGAAGGCGAAAATGACCAATCGTTTCGCTAGATAAGACCCTTATTCCTCGTCTGGTATCGTTTAAAGCCCTTTGAAGCTGCACTGAAACTGTAATTTTGACCTTCAACCGTTTGGAGGCCATTGAAGTCGAATAATCCTGGAATGTTTTTTTATCCAAAACCTTAATTTCTTTTCGACTGAAGAAAGAAGGACATGGACATCTTGGATGACATGGGGGTGAGTAAATTATCAGGAAAATTTTATTCGAAAGTGAACTAATCCTTTAAGTCGCTTGACGATATTTGAGACGCAAGTATTTGATGAAATGTTTTAAATCACACAAACTTTTTAGACCAAACAGGCACTAATATTGAATATATTCAAAATGTTTAATGCAAGAAGTACAGATCTAGTCCAAAAATAAATAAACATATTTAAGAATAATATTGAGTCGTTGTCATTTATATGCACCAAATAACAAAACATAGCAACAAACGGCAGTATTTATCTCCATATTTTGAACCATGTGGAATGTTTTAAAGTGATTTTTAGAAATGAATCACTGAAATGAACTTACCAAATACAAAACTATTATTGCTACTGCACTGTAAAAAAGTATATTCATGATTTCTTCAGAGGTTTAAATAAAACCTGGTGACTAAAATAAAATCACATTAAATTCATATATTCACTGCAGCATGTTGAGCATGCTCCATGTCATTTCCTCTCTTGTTGTGGCCCTCCTTCCTCTCTCTTTCTCCCTCAGTTTCTTTTCTCTTCATCTTGGGAGACTGCAACTTGAAGGTCATTGAGTGAGAGTGTTGTCAGACAGTGAGGGAGTGTAAAAAGCATCCTCACACACAAGCCATCAGGCCTTATGTTCATATTAATGCAGATGTTCGCTGGCCTTTGGTGAGTCAACTGGCATTAAAACATCTCGGAAAGAGATCAGAAGGCAATGCTCTTTGAACAAAACAGAGCAAAACCACTCAACCTTGCATTTGTGTCCACTGTTTCATTGAAAGGTCATTCTGATATCAAAAAAACACACAACGTCAATTCTGCAGGTTGTTTCTGTCTCTAAATTATGTGTACTCTAAAAATCAAACATGCAATTTTCAAGAAGCTTGAAATGCTATTAAAACAGAGTTGTAATTTCAGAAGTGTATTATCAACTGTTAAAGTCAACAATAAAATGATTCATTTCATTTTACTTCCTGATTTTTGTTTTCTGAGGAAAATAGGAATCAGCAAAACAAAAAATGTAGAGTGGGACATGATTTTATTCATTGCATTGTGAAAAATGGATATTACCAGAATAGAGCAAAACCCTAATCCGTTAGTAAAAAGTGCTGGTTTTGATTCCATGTTGACTTGGAAAGGAACAATTTAAATTGCAAATGACCAATCTCATGACCTTTTGTGTGGTCCTGTTAGCCTTCTGGTGGTTTGGCTTGTATATACAAGAGTAACCACATTTTTACATTATTCACCAGTTATTTCCCAACCATTATGTATCGGTAAGAAACTACTGCTGAATCATTGTTCATATTGAACGGAGTGTCTTAAGTAGGTGTTTTTGTCATTTTTCCTTTTGTCTTGACTGATGTAGACCCCAGTGCAGTGGGCCATGAACTCCTCTGAGGATTCCCACCGTCTGTTTGTGCTTTTTTTCTTTCTTTTTTTTTTTACAACCGTGCNCGCCGCCTATAAAAAAAAAAAAGTACAATGAGTTCATTGACCCACCGTTTTCAGTGGCTATTGAGTGACCCTGTTGAGGAGCAAGACCTTTGTGGGTCTCATTTCCCTCTGTGGCCAAGAAGCAAAGGCTTAGGGATTGTGGGATTGGGTCTTTGAGTCATACGCTGAGAAATGATTGCTCAAACTGCTTCAGCGGAGAATTTCATCAGCACTATTCAACAGATGAGTGTGTCTTGACTCACTCAGCCATTGTGGGTTAAAGCCCTGTCACCGCTACCTCATGAGATTTCACAGTGGCCAGCCTCCCTGCGGTTTAACTGCTGCGCCCACTTCTTGAGAAACGTATACATCATTTGTGAGACAATTAATGAGAAGTATATGATCAGAGTGGGCCGCCAGTTGTGAGCCTTTGGGGCGTCATAGAAAATTCATGTTCCTGCTTGTTGTGATGCTTCACTTCACCTTTACTCACACCGGCTTCCTGGCACACCTGCATTGCGTTGCGTCTGAATGCTTAACAGGTTCTTTTCAGGTGCGTGTGCCAAGTGTCATCTATAGACACCTTTGTTGATTAAAGAAACAGCTGCCATATGGTCGGGCTGGGTGGCAGGTTTAAGTGTCACCTTTGCCTTGTAGACTTGGCTGGTGTGTGGCACAAACAACCTTGGAGCCCCTGACTTGTCACAGTCCACTGGCCAAGCGGAGTGCTGCGAGCCACACGGTGGGAAGCAGAAGACTCAGACCATTTGAGTCTCATGCTGCAGGGGTGGGACACGCCATTAACAACAGAAAGTGGTGGCAGCGGTACAGTCCAGTGTGGGAGGGTAGAGTCGCTCTGCCCTTCACAGGGCTAATCAACCAAACCCTGTGCTGCCCGAGGACTGCCCACACCACATTGATAAGGAGGCCTGTTTAAAATACGGTGCAGCGTGGGGCTTTCTGCTTCACTAGACTGCAAGATGAAAAAGCATGAGATGGCCTTGTCATCTGGCATTCTTTTAAGTAGGTCACTATAAGGTTCACTTGATTTTGTCTGAGCGAATCGGGTGCACGGCTTGGAAGCACTCATACATATTCATCAGTGCTGTTTTTGGTGTGTTGCCTGCATATTTAATCTTTAAAGCCATAGTATTACAATAACAAATCAAGTAATTTGTGTGGACGCTTTTGCTAAATATAAAAATTAATAATTTCATTGTTGATATTGAAAGAGTTGCCTGATTTGGGAATACAACTGGAACTCAATTCAAGTTTCCCCACAGTGGCGTAAGTAGTTACCTTTGATCGTCAGACTAAATGCATGAATTATGTAAACATAAGAAAACAAGTCTTAATTATCATTGTAGACTTGAGTCTGTGCAGTATGTTTACATTTGGAAGATCTCTGGGTAGAATTTGTTGTAGAATGAGTTGAGTCGTTCAAATTTAGCTCCTGGAGGTCCACAGTCCTGCAGAGTTTAGTTCCATCCCTGCTCCAGCACACCCACCTGTAGTTTTCAAGTAATCCTTAAGGACTTTATTAGCTGGATCAGGTGTTTAATTATTGTTGAAGCTTCACTCCGCAGGACTCTGGCCCTCCAGGTGCTAAGTTTGGCACCCCTGAAGTAGAGAGTGATGCTAGCAGTGACAAGGTCATGGGTTCGATTCCCAGGAAATGCATGAATTTATAAAATGCATACCTTAAATTCAAGTTGGTTTGGATAAAAAATCTGCCAAATGCAATGATGGTGATATTTGCAACAATGGTGTAGACATTGTAAAAACCTTTATAAAATAAACACAAGGAGATGAATTCAGTCTCTCACCAGTCGAGTTCGTGTGAACGTTTATGTCATATCACACTAGAATAAACACGACTAAACAAAGGTGACAGTTTTGGGAACAGATTGTGCTCTATCACCCGTCTCATGCCCAAGAGTTGAATCCCTTCAAAACTAAAACAAACATTCTTACATTTACACTCCACCAAGTACAAACACATACCTTGCGGCTGTAGATAATACGATGTACAGCGAACCAAATGTCAGATTTGTTGAACATGAACCTTTCTAATGACCGCACTTGAAACAGAGGGATTGTGTGAGGATGGGTTTACCCATGCCTGTTTTTGAAGATTCTTTTGGCTGCAAAACTAGGGTCATTTTTGTCTCCATTAACAGCTGTAGTGGTGCTAGAAGCAGTTCATTACATTCATAAACTTGTTTCCCATGCAAATGCGGTCAGAAGTGGATCCATGCATGTGTCGTCTTAATCTGATATACACAGTGTCATAGCAACATGGTGCTAAAGGAGCCAACTGAACAGCTTTTGCCTGACTTGATTATAATGACAACAGCCGTATCAGAAAAAAAACATGATTTTGTGTGCACCATTAAAATGAAAAATTATAAAAATGACAAAATCTGTTAGTATTTACTCTCTCTCACTCTCTCTCTCTCTCTCTCTCTCTCTCTCTCTCTCTCTCTCTCTCTCTCTCTCTCACGTCATTCCCAAATTACCCATATTTATTTCTTCATTGGGATACAAAAAGAGATGTTTTGAAAAGTGTTTGAGCTGCTCCTTTTCATACAGTGAAAGTGGATAGCAATATTTACTGCAAACACTCCTATAAAATGAATGATGTGTTGTGGTGCAAAATCATTCGAATCCCTAGCTGTGTGGACCAGTACATGTCACAGAATAAACAAACACCAAGAAAAACAAGTCTCACCTTCTTGAGAATGATTTCCCACAGAGGTGACAAGTGGGTCAATAAATAAATTTTAAAGCAAAACATCATGTTAGGTAAAAGTGAAACCTGCGCCCTGCTGTCTGGTTGCAGACTAGGTCATTACTGTGGATTTACAGAATAGATAAATAAATAAATATATGCATAAAATGTTTAATTTTCTATTATAATTTTTTTAATTGCTAAAGACACAATGGAATCTTGTTTGTTAGTTTGCTTGCTTGCTTTTAGTCCATGGTTGTTACTTTAAGGTAATTTATTTGCTAGTGCACTCAAAAATGTATAGAAATCCTTTTTGTAAGAAAATTAAAAAAATATTTGAATTGGTTAACATTGAATGCTAATGAGAAAGTTGTAAATGTCATAATTAATCAATATACTATGTAAACGAAAAATGTATTGTCCTAGAATTAGACTGTTAAATACATTTAACGTGTACTTACTCTTTATTTTTCAATCTTTTTCGAATCTGACATTTAATGTGACCCACATTTCTGTACACCGTTTTTTTGCAAATGAACATTGAGTGCCTTTTTATCTTTCAAATGCTTGCTTTCATCATTGTGGGAAACTACAGCAAGGTCAAGCAATCAACGGTTCTCTGTGTTTTTTCATGAGTCGTATCAGGCTAGACAGGTTAAGCCACTGCGCTAGATGGGAGAGGATTTCTGAACTTGCAAAACAGGAGATACTCCTGCACCTGGCAGTAAAACGATGTGCGCCAGGCCTGATAGAGTATCCACAAACCACATATCAGTTCTGAGAATATCTTTGAGGTCACACTACACCATTTCCATTGTGCAAAGGAGTATATGTTCAAAGTAAGATGAAGGCACATAATGGCTTTGAAGGAGGAAAATGAGTTTGAAGGCAGGTTCTGGGAAGGTTAAAGTAGTATTCTGTGCTTGGGAGTTTCTTTCTGTAATATATTGCTAAGGCAAGCACCACTATCACTATTGCTCATACGTAAGGTTAGAGAATTGAACATGTCCCTAACACCAAGTATTGAACTTCAGCATCTTTGTGCTACATGATTGATACCTGCAACTTATGCCTTCTTGAAGAGATATGCACTATTGCTTTTTGAGCGATCATACTTACTTTTTTGACAAGTGAAAAGGGTGGGAAAATATCACATACACTTACAGTGAAGCCTTATCTAGAGACCACAATATCGTAGAAAGTTAAGGTTCCACCCAGAATACAATTCTGCATTTGCGAACAAAACTCACATTTTCTTCAGTTAATGTAAAAGTATAGTTACAACATTTATTAATAATTTGAGCTTGCAGTTTAATCTTTAAATGAAAATTCAACTCTGGAAAGGAAAGCAGTGTTAGACCTTATGAAAGAACTTATGTGCCAAGTAAACTGTAATTCCTGTTACGTTTTGGAAAGAAATCCTGAAAAGTCGCCTCTACTGATCAGTAATTATTTGGCATAACCATAGAAAGCAGAAAACCGTTATTAAGAAGTTATTTTAAAACTTTCATAGACACAAAAATCCCACCAACACATCTGCAGTTGTAAACCTAATGCACTTGGGCTAAAGTGCAGTCATCTAAAATAAATATTGAGGACTATGGGTTCAGTTAACACTTCTGCAGTGTGTTGATTATAACATTTGCTGCTGTGGTAATACTAATCCGACTGTCACCATGATATAACTTGTGGCACATGTACTTATGATGAATTGGTTACCCTCAATATTTTATTTTTACTTACTCAAAACTGCAAAAAAAGATACATACGACAAATAAGATTTTTTCATGATTTAGATTAAAATGTATACAATTGATACATTTTTATGTCACCATTTTCCTTCACTTTTCAGCAGTTTGTACCAATTTAAAAAAATATGAATATGAATTTGGAAATATCCAACATTCAATATGCATTCAAGGTATACAGTCATTTCATGCATTCACTGTAAACCCTAATGCTCAAAATAATTAATTGGTTTGAGTTGGACAAACTTAAATTAAACAAATGAGTTCAGTCAAATTAACTTTCATGAGTATTCAGCACTTTCTTTTTCTTTTAAGTTCACAGAACAGATATATTTTAAGTAAACTGAACTGTTTCATTGTTTTGAGTTTTATGAACTTATTTCTTTTAATTTAAATGAACTTCAGTTTAACTGAAACTGGGCTGGGATTTCTATTTCCCAGCAATGCTTTGCCCATGGCACTCGAAAGGGAGAGTAAATGCTAAAATTAAGTGTTATATAATGTTTTTTGTGCAACTGTTTTTTTTTTTTGTTTTTTTTTCAGTTTTGCCAACTTATTCGGGTTTACAGTGTGGGACTCAAACCAATGACCTTGGCATTGTTAGTGCCATGCTCTACTGTCTATAAAAAAATAAAAAAAATAAAACATATGGCATGTTAAGTTCAGGGCACTTCTGTCGCTGCTTGAGATGTCATGTCGCACATCCATCTGCAGTATATGTGTGTGCTCAAATGATAACTACTGATGTCACAGAAATTGCTTTCAGGCAAATTAAGTTTTGCTCAACTACTATGAACAAAAATGTGACAGACAAGCTGTATCTTGTTCAATTCAGGCAGCGCTGTTTGTCTTGAAGGGCTGAGC
The DNA here is from genome assembly GCA_003731715.1 of Anabarilius grahami. Taxonomy (NCBI): domain Eukaryota; kingdom Metazoa; phylum Chordata; class Actinopteri; order Cypriniformes; family Xenocyprididae; genus Anabarilius; species Anabarilius grahami. The sequence continues at coordinate 520,284 of RJVU01017170.1, forward strand.
AACTGCATCTTTCTTCCAAGAGATAGCACAGCCTGAAAAAATATACATTGCTGCTGTATTCATACTAGTCACAAACAGTCGTACGTCTTAGAATTGACTTAAAAGTGCACTTCAGGACAGCTTCAGGTTTGGCTGACTGCAGAGGAATCTTGTGCCAGGAAGTGGATGTTTTTCAACGATGTCAAATGCTTTCTTAAACTGAGCATACTCATCCTTCATTTCCATTGTTTTTTATAGAAAACCTCTCTGCAATAGTATTAACAATTTTTTTTTTTTTTGACCACACTGAGATATTTTAAAAGAATTAATTTTTAAACCAAACAAGAGCCACAATCTGAAATGCTCTCCGTCTGGGAATAATTTTCCACTTTCGGGTTTGCTGCCATCGGGTTTTCTGACATGTCAGTGGAAGTATGGGTTTTGAAAAGAGGATGAGGTTTAGTAAAATCACTTCCAGCACCTTTAAAAAGATGGACCTGTTTGGCATTTAATGATGGTGTTTTGGCCAAAAGAGGTAGGGCAGTCACCCATGAGTGTGTGTGCAGTGTTGAGGCGGCAGGGCTGCTTTATTGGAGTCTCTGATCATGCTGTGATGAAGATCACACGTAGCAATGCATTGGGTTGACAGTGTGTGTATGTCCAGACAGGTGTTCACTCAATAGCTGTCCCACTTCTCTGACCTTAAAGCTTTTAATCAGCTCTGTCTGAGAGCCCGTCAATCCTTTCAAAGCATGACAGTGGTGGACAGATCGAGGGAGGGGAAAGGAGAGGCTATGCATAGGGTTGGCACTGTGACAAAATGGTAAATCAGGAGAATGGGTGTCTGTTTCCAAGAATTAACATTTGTAAAAACTATACATTACTGGTACAAAACTATAGGTATTCAAAATTGACTAGTTGGTGGGCTCTTTGGACAGCTAATCGACTAGTAGGTCTTGTACTGTTAGTAACCCTGTATAATTATGCTAATTTTGGGTTATGTCTTTTTTGTCCATACTATGGAAGTCAAACAGGTTAAATTGTTTTGGAACCAACGGTTTTCAAAACAGGTTTGGAACGGTGTGAGTAAATGATGACAGAATTTCATTTTAGGGTAAACTATTAATTAAATGTTACCTGGCAACACGCATGCCAAATTTTACTTCACATCTCAATCAAAAACTGCATAATGTTTTGGGAAAAAATAGAATTAAAAAAAAAAAAATTATGCAAATTTTCCATTTTCTCCCTACTGAATTGCAAATGTGTGTTGATTGCACTGACAGACACAGGCTGCTGTTGGATTTTCCAGGTGGGTGCCAAGTATTGGCAGTGGTTGAAATGAGTTGCTATTATATGCAAAATTTTTGGTGTTTAAAAAAGAGCTATACAAATTCAATAACTTGCTTCTCCTGTGGAAGCATCTGGGGCATGTGAGTCATTTCCACCGGAATACGGTTTGTTGTACGAGAGGAAATGATGATGAGTTTAATCCTTTGCTGCTAGCAAATTTGTGTTTCTTCCTTAAGCTGCAGATTTGCCAAGACTGTTCCCGATTTTGCTTTCTTTCGAGCGGTGCTCCTCCACTTGCAAGGTTCAGTGAGTGACAGTGATTTCAATCCAAGCTAATTGAGTTGTTGAATCTCCCTTCGAGTCTCTTTTCTTGCTCGCTTCAGGGTCTCTGATCAATAGTAATACGCTATTGTGATATGTCAGCTAGACTTATTTATATATTTACCCCATTCTTTCTTTATCAAAAGGTATCAGGCGAAAAGCAGACGCTTTTCACAGGCGATTGTTTCACCTTGTAAGAATGGCTCAGTAGACCTTTGGGGATGTTTGAATTCGTTGTGCGAACTGACACAGTTAGGAGTTTAACCTCAGAACATCTTTCAAACAGCAGGTAATTATAGTGATGGCCATTAATGAAGAGAACCATTTAAAGTGCTGTCAATGCGTTTACAATGAAACTGTCTTGAACTCCACAATTATCCATAGCCTTAGTTAAATCTTTTTACTCATCTTACACCCTTTATCAACAGAGAACCATTTTTTTCCCACTGACATCCCTGCATCCTAAAGCCGAACTTCAAACAAAGCGTGCTCTCTGATTCATCTTAATGTCGTTCTGCTGTAATCTAGTTGTTTTGTGGAAAAGACAAGAATCTACTCCTCAAAAACCTTTGATTTTCAGACTCACTGCGTAATCCCACAAGTCCATTTCCTTGTTTTCCAGC
>RJVU01017170.1:522572-568259 GCA_003731715.1 Anabarilius grahami
CCTGAATTTACAGTGAAGGATGAGGAGCTAGCCTTGCTTTTTTTTCCTTTCCTCAACCACACTGAATTGTGCTATATGCTAACACACATATGCTAACGTTCTTTAGGCTCCACTGATGAAAAGCCTCCATCTCATGGTCTTCATGTCAATATACAGCATTGGACTTCTGAGGTCTTGTGGGGAACGCTGTAACTCATTCCACCCCTCGACTTTTTCAGACGTTCTCCCTCTCCTCAACCTGTGGTTTTGTGGTTCTCGTCTTCATCTCGTAGCCAGATACTTTTCATTGAATTGAAAGCCAAAAGTGCCTCAATGTTTAACTCTTCAAATGTGCAATCAGCGCCCCGGTTCCGCACTTCACTTCGGAGAAATCTCTTGTTCTGTGCTTTTAAAAATGAAATGTTCTTGTTTTTGCTTAGAGGCTATTAGAATGCTACAGTAGCTCTACGCTGCTGTACAGTCGTTCGCTTGATGACCGCAAATCTATTTGTTGAGTTTTTAAATTAAGCAAAATGTCATCCGAATATTACTTTCCACTCGTTGCACCGCAGACTGCTAGGTTTTTTTGGCGGAAAAGGTTATTGACGGAAGGACATGCATTATGATAGATGATGTGTCATTTGGATTGGGTTTCCTCTGCTCTTTGATGTGTGACCTGGAATAACAACCTCCAGACTCGCTGAGATAATCTGACAGAATTCTGGAAAGTTTCCGTGATTACAACAATAGTCACATTGAAGGTTTATAGAACTATTGTAGAGAAAGTGAAAACTGGATCTTGGACCTAGATGTGGTGTGTTTTGGACCCGCTATGCATTGAAGTGTGTGTGTGTGTGTGTGTGTGTGTGCATGTGTGGATATGGGAAAGAACTCTGAATTGTGGTGTGTGGTAAAGAGTTGGAGGAGGGGGACTTGACGTCCCTCTACCCAGCTGGGCAGCACATGCACTGGAGACTAGAGATGTGGTGAGCATTCCATGGGCTGTGTGTGGAGAATGGAACGCTCCCAAAGAGCCATTGGAAAGATCCATTGCGGTCTTGGTCACGGAAATAGTACAGCCCCATACTCTTAGAGTTTTCCTCAGAAACACTGAACGGTTTATACATCAACATCTTTACTTTTCTACCCTTCTTTGCTCTTTTGGTTAAAGTTTCTTTGAGTAATTTTTATGTTGCACTGGCCGACATGGCAGTCGTCTTGGACTTGTAATGACACCTACTGGTGTGGAGGCAGCATCATGTAAAAGCAACACTTTTTGGTTTACCCATGCTTGTTTTGTAATGGGGAAGTAATCTATTTTCAGTGAATGTGTGAGACATCCGATTAATTAGTTGCTATAGGGAAATAACTAGAAGAATAAGAAAGTGCTGGTAACAGTAAAACTATCCAGCAGCCATTTCACCCTGTAGCCCAAGACTGGTTGCCCACTGAAGCTAAGCAGGGCTGAGCCTGGTTAGTACCTGGATGGGAGACCTCCTGATAAAACTAGGATGCTGCTGGAAGAGGTGTTAGTGAGGCCAGCAGGGGGTGCTCACCCTGTGGTTTGTGTGGGTCCTAACGCCCCAGTATAGTGATGGGGACACTATACTGTCAAAAAGCACCGTCCTTCAGATGAGACGTTTAACCGAGGTCCTGACTCTCTGTGGTCGTTAAAAATCCCAGGATGTCTTTCGAAAAGAGTAGGGGTGTAACCCCGACATCCTGGACAGATTTGCCCATTGGCCTCTGTCCATCATGGCCTCCCAATCATCCCCATACACTGATTGGTTCATCAATCTGTCTCCTCTCCACCAATAAGCTGGTGTGTGGTGGGCGTTCTGGCGCAATATGGCTGCCGTCGCGTCATCCAGGTGGATGCTGCACATTGGTGGTGGTTGAGGAGATTCCCGCTACTATATGTAAAGCGCTTTGAGTACCCAGAAAAGCGCTATATAAATGTAACAAATTATCTGCGCTACAAACCAGTGCGTTTACAATTATGACAATACATTAAAACGTGTCTGATAATAGGTGTTATTAGATAATTCTTGTAGAAAAAAAAAAGCTTTTAATAGGGTTTATCAAATATTTAGGGCTAACATAAAAAAAAAAAAAGAGAAAAATAATAGCTAAGTTCCCCTTTAAATTTAAGATTTGCATCATGCCAAACATTCATGTAAATTACGAGCGCTTGAAAATGTGATAATGATTGCTAACAACTTTGCTAGCGTTAACTATGTTGTCTTGACTGAGAAAAAAAAAAAGAAGTGATAAACCCTTATGTCCAAGTGCCCTAAAACCTCATATAAAATCAAGCATATTGGAAATCCAATATGAAACCATCATGGCTTTGCCATTTCGTCTTTACCTCATAGTTGTAGCTTTGGCTAAAATATTCCTAATATTCTTCCAGTTATAAATCTCTATGATATTATCTAGTGCCAGATAACAGATGATGGCACTGGCCGGTCGCATACTAAATGTATGTGTTAATTGTGAGTGGTCCAGACTCTCTCACTACCCCCTCCAGTGGGAGTGTGAATTCCCAACCGGACATGTTAATGGATCAATCTGCTCTGTCGAATGAGGGGGGGGAGACCAAAGCTGCCCACCGGCCCAGCTGTAGTGCTCCCACAATACTGGCCTGTTTAAACCCTGATAATCAACCATGCTCTTTTATGTCTGATGGACATTTCATATTTATTCTACAAATCGTTAAAAATGGATGAATCTCTCAACATGACTTCCCTCTAAGAAATCTTCATAAAACTCTTTCATCAGTGAGACGCAGGAGGAGGCTTGAGGATTCCAGTCAGCAGCACCTCACATCAAATATTGATTATCTGTTCTCTTTTTGTTTTTATATTGGCCCTCCTATTAGGGGGTTGTGCTACTGTTAGTCACAGGAACCTTGAGAGTTTGGAAAGCTAATCACTGGTTAAGTCATAAGGTAGCTTTAAAGGATTAGTTCACTTTCAAATATAATATTCCTGGTAATTTACTCACCCCCATGTCATCCAAGATGTCCATGTCCTTCTTTCTTCAGTCGAAAAGAAATTAAGGTTTTTGATGAAAACATTCCATGATTATTCTCCTTTTAGTGGACTTCAATGGCCTCCAAAAGGTTGAAGGTCAAAATTACAGTTTCAGTGCAGCTTCAAAGGGCTTTAAACGATACCAGACGAGGAATAAGGGTCTTATCTAGTGAAACGATCGCTATATGCTTTATATAAACAAATGATCGCCTTCCAAGTGGATACGCCAAAACCGCACTTTCGTATTCTTCAAAAAGAATACGATTTCTACTTACAGAACGAACGCAGCGCCAGTTCCATTTTTTCCGTAAGTAGAATAGGGAAGGCGTAGGACATACAGCGTAAACTTTTTGAAGAATATGTAACCACTTGGAAGGCGATCATTTGTTTATATAAAGCATATACATTTACATTTTTTTCGAAAATGTATTTTGACCTTCAGCCGTTTGGAGGCCATTGGAGTCCACTATAAGGAGAATAATCCTGGAATGTTTATCAAAAACCTTAATTTATTTTCGACTGAAGAAAGAAGGACATGGACATCTTGGATGACACGGGGGTGAGTAAATTATCAGGAAATTTTATTTGAAAGTGAACTAATCCTTTAATGACAAGTGCCCAATGCCAATACCAGTATCTACAGAATATAAAACCTATATAAAATATATACATTTAAAGGTAAATGTGATTTATTTATTAATTTTTTTGGGGCAACGTACCAACCTGGAATCTTACATCTTGCTCGTTCATGCATAGCATTTAAATCACTCATCCATGTATTCCATTTAATCATTATACTTACCTCCAATCCGATTTTCCTTGTGAACGCTTTGGATTTGAACTTTTCCAGACTGAAATTTTGCCCATTGATGATGATGGACAGGGAGAGGATTAGTCATGCATGGCTGTCTTAGCATATTCCCCAGTGCCGCTTTTGGCTGAACTTGAAATATTTTGTCTGCTAGATGTGCTGAGTAGACAGTGTAGCCCAAGGTGCACTGGGGCCATCGGCTCAGCAGTGGACACAAAACACACCCAAACCCACACTCAATATAAACATCAGAGACAGACATGAAGTTGCACCAGACATGATTTTATTGAGTCGGTGGGTTTGTATTGCACGCTGTTGCATGACGCTTTACTCTGTCATATGCTTCAGTTAGGGGTTTTAATCATGTTGAGTGGGTTTGGTGAAATGCTGCAATGATTATTATTTTATACTAGAGTAAATATATTTTAGAGCAATGTTTCTTTGTATTGTAATATTAAATTACCCACCTTGGACACAATTCAATGTTATTTTAAAGATTTAGTTCACTCAAAAATGAAAATAGGCATCTTTACTTATCCTCAGGTCATTCCAAACCCAGTCTTTGGTTAATCTTCGAAACACAAATGAAGATATTTTTAATGAAACCTAACTTAATGTGTTTTTTGTCCCCTGACCAAAATTTTGAAGATCAAAAAGGCGCCATTTAATCTTGTTTAGTCTTGTGAAGAAATACGATCACTTTGTATGATGAACAGATTTAATTTAGGATTTATCTAAACACTTATCAACACATATACATGCAGCACATTACATATGGTAAACACAGAAGCTCAAACCAATGCGGTTTGCTCTAGCACGTGACACAAGCTTCCGTGTTTATGTCGCTTGTGTCATATATGTGCGTTTGTGTGTTAACTCTTTCCCCACCATTGACGGAACTTTCCGTCACTTATGAGACAACCACTGATGGAATTTTCCGGCTTTCCGTGTTGCCACGGTTATACAGTAGGGGGCGCTATTACACATCTTCTAAAAAAGTACTGAATCTCCTGATCAAAATGCAGGAAAGTAAGAAGCAGAAACAAGCGATAGCATATGTAAGCAGATATAAATGCAAAATAACGCGATCATCAACATTAAACAGCATATAAATCAAAACTGCCTAAAGTTACAGAATGAAATGTCGACCCAGGACAAGCTATAGGACTGTGTAAGCTTTGGGGATGTTAATGGACTCGATCTACTCCATCTATGTTTTGATCATCGTTGTGAATCCAATCCAGATGTAGACTTTGATAAAAATGAGATTTTCTCAGCTTTTTGCTCAAAATGTTGCTTTTTTATGAAACTTAACCACATTCAAATGTTGATAAAAAAAAAATTCTTTTTTATTTTCTTTACTTTTCTTTTGTTTAAAAGCAGAGGGTCTGCTTTTTCTTTTGATATGTTGCATGTTCAGATATTCATACAAAAAAAAAAAAATCTGGGGGGCATGAAACTTTTATGAAAATGATCAAAAATGCTGGCAACTTTTTTCAAAAAAGCTGGCAGGGAAAGAGATCATATATGAATTAAAGTCTAAATGAAGTCTGTTTATGTTTATCATATAAATTAATCATTTATCTTCACATGGATTTGGTTTATGATGCCTTTATGAACTTTGTGGGGACATAAACTTCTCAGGTTTCATTAAAAATATCTTAATTTGTGTTTCGAAGATGAACAAAATTGTAATGGGTTTGGAACGACTTGAGAGCAAGTAAATGGTGATAAAATTTCATTTTAGGTGAACTAACCCTTTAGGGGTTGATTATAACGTAATATTTCAGTACTCTGCAATTGATTTTGATCAATTGTACACAATGCTTATTTCCCCTTTGTCTTTCTCTCTATCCTTGAATTCACTTTAATTTGACTCCAACCCCCTTTAGAACCACCCACCAACAGTAAGCCCAAGACAATGGCTGTCTCAGGTGTAATCCATTACTTATGGCCCACCAGTAATGGCCATGGCCACATTATTTATTGATTAGTTATTTTTCACATGAAGACATCTAACAGCTGTTATCGATTTTATGCCGGAGGATATCACTGCATTATTGAAAAATTGCCAACTCTGATCATTTAACGCTCGTGGGCGTATTTATCTGGCAATCTGTGCGATAAAAGATTAATTATGTTTTGTTCATTATTTCTAAACTACTTCGCATTTGCAATGACTCACGGGCTTGTGCGTGCAGTGGTCATGTTGTTTGGTTATGTCGGTTGTAAATCACCCGCTGGGAAACGCCGGTCACTTTAATGTTGATATCCACAGGAGACTGTGGTTCGTTAAAACGTCTCCATTTGTTAAAGTCATTTTATAGATGTTTATGTTGTTAGAAGGTAGCCTGCCTTTTTATCCACAAACCTATCCTTGTGCATACATCAACACATTAAAGATATTCAAACGGACACATGCGCTAGCAAATACATATACATACTCCAAACACAGCATAAGTAAAGGAAGCCGTCGCTCTTTCCTGTGTACCACAGAAAAAGCTTTTTACTGAATGGGGACATCAATAATTTAGCTGAATATCGTTCCGTGTAAAACTCCCTTATGCATTTATGCATGCATTTATGTAATGGTGCCAGCTGAGCCTTTTTTCCTTTTTTTTGTGTCTAGTTTCTGTCTCTCTTTTCCAAATAAGCAGGACAGTTTCTGTGTAGTCATTTCGTTGGCCTTTGTAATCATTAACTACGTAAGTTTTGTCAACCCTAACAGCCCCGCGCTTCCTCTGACTCTGACAGGTGGCCTGGTATCTTGTATCAGGATGATGTCATCAGCTGTTAGGGCAAGTACGGACAAATATTGTGTTTGTTCTTTTTTTTTTCCTCGGCCCAACCGAAACCATGACAGTGTCCTTGTTTATGTTGCAAGAGGGACAGAGAGAGAACGTTAGTGAGCACGACCTTGTCTCCGAGTCTTGTATCGGACTGTTTACACTTTGTAAATACTGTTGACCTCTTTTGAGCCTGTAGCGAGACAAAACAAAATTTGATATGTATTATTTACACTACCGGTATAAGTTTGGAATCATTAAGATTTTTTTTTTTTTTTGAAAGATGTCTCATATGCTCACAAAGGCTGCATTTATTTTATCATCAAAAATATAGTGATATCAGTAATTTTGTAAAATAGTATTACAATTTAAAAGAACTGTTTTCTATTTTAATATATACAAAGCTGAATTGTCAGTATCATTACTCTAGATCCTTCAGAAATCATTCTAATATGATTATTTGGTGCTAAAATCAATAAAAACAATAAATAAAAAATGATAAATTAATATTTTTATTCAGCAAGGACACAATAAATTAATTAAAGGATTAGTTCACTTTCAAATGCAATGTTCCTGATAATTTACTCACCCCCATGTCATCCAAGATGTTCATGTCCTTCTTTCTTCAGTCGAAAAGAAATTAAGGTTTTTGATGAAAACATTCCAGGATTATTCTCCTTTTAGTGGACTTCAATGGCCTCCAGACGGTTGAAGGTCAAAATTACAGTTTCAGTGCAGCTTCAAAGGGCTTTAAATGATACCAGACGAGGAATAAGGGTCTTATCTAGCAAAACAATCGGTCATTTTCGGAAAAAAAAAATGTAAATGTAAATGCTTTATATAAACAAATGATCGCCTTCCAAGTGGATCCGCCAAAACTGCACTTTCGTATTCTTCAAAAAGTTTACGCTGTATGTCCTACACCTTCCCTATTCTACTTACGGAAAAAATGGAACTGGCGCTGTGTTCGTTCTGTAAGTAGAATAGGGAAGGCGTAGTATATACAGCAAAGCTTTTTGAAGAATACGAAAGTGCGGTTTTGGCGTAACCACTTGGAAGGCGATCATTTGTTTATATAAAGCATATGCATAATTTTTTTCGAAAATGACAGATCGTTTCGCTAGATAAGACCCTTATTCCTCGTCTGGTATCGTTTAAAGCCCTTTGAAGCTGCACTGAAACTGTAATTTTGACCTTCAGCCCTTTGGAGTCCATTGAAGTCCATTATAAGGAGAACAATCTTGGAATGTTTTCATCAAAAACCTTCATTTCTTTTCGACTGAAGAAAGAAGGACATGGACATCTTGGATGACATGGGGGTGAGTAAATTATCAGGAAATTTTTTTTTGAAAGTTAACTAATCCTTCAAAAGTAACAGTAAAAACATTTATAATATTACAAAAGATGTGTATTTCAAATAAATGTTCTTTTGACTCCTGAAAAAAAAAAGTGTCATGGTTTCCACAAAAATATTAAGCAACACATTTATTTTTCAACAATGGTAATAATACAAAATATTTCTTGAGCAAAATCAGCATATTATAATGATTTCTAAATGATCATGTGACACTGAAGACTGGAGTAATGATACTGGAAATTTGCCTTCAGGTGAATAAATTACATTTTACAATATATTAAAGTAGAACAGTTATTACAATTCTATTAATATGTATAAATTATAATATGATTTTTGATTTTTAATATTTAACAAATATACTTTTTTCTCATTGTGGTTTTGGCTAGAAATGGCTTTGTCAAAGTATCTTCTCTATATATTGTTTTAATAATCTAACAATCATATCCCATGATAAAAATGGAAATTAATTGGTCAGAAATTAACCATTGTAGCCATAGGCACGATTCTGGTATGGAAAGCAATTCTTTGAATTATGTTGGTTTGCATGATGCAACGATCATTTATAGTGTTTGCTGCATCCATTGACCTTTATAAAGAGTGCAATATGCCTGCAAAATTCAAATTCAGATCCGAAGCCTGTATGCATGTGTATTACATCATCTATCCTTGCTGCTCGATTGTGGATATAAAAATGTATTGGAAGAGCTGGCAAGCCAAGCTGTGAAAGATGAATCAGTGTATAAAAAAGAGTGATGAGAAGAAAGAGAGCAGAACACAGGTATGCTGATACATCCCCTTGACATTTTCACAACGCCTTCAAACCACTCTCAGGGGGGAAGCAGCGTGGGCCTGTATGCTCCTTCCTTCCTCATGCTGGACTTATGCCATGTGGGGTTGGATCCATAGTCAAATATGGAAAAAAGCAACATATGGTTGTATAATCAGTGCCTTCTTTAGATGAGGGCAATGTCCTTTTAAGCAAGTCATTCGACTTGGCGGCCATCATGATAATGCCCTCGGCCAGTTATTTTCAAGTTATGCAAGTGCAGCTCCTATCTGCTTGAATGAGGTAAGGCCAAAATCTCAAAAAGCTGTTTGCTAAGCCTACGCTTAGAAAAACAAAACAAAACCAAAAAACATATCACCACTAAAATTTGACCAAAATGATATATTCTTTAGCTCAAGTTAGGCTACAAAACCGGCTAATTTACATGCTATTTTTAATTTAGCCGTATTGGACTATAAGATGCTATATTTCTCATTGTGTATATATATATTTACCAAAATCAGGCCAAAACTAAGTTCGTTTGGAGTTTGTTTTGGGAGAAACAGATTGCCAAAGTAAACTTTCCAGAAAAGTTTCAGCTGGTAAACACCTTCAAACTACCATTGGTTCGCTGCAAAGGTATTTCGAACTTCTTTTTTCCCCCTAAACGAAGAAAGAAAATGAACTTTGCTGTGAGTATATTGAAGCCTTTAGGGTGTGTTGATGATGTCTACCAAACTGCTTGACAAAGAGAATATGCATAATCACTTCCTGTATAATTCATTGGTACAGGTAAATACACAGCCTCAGTCAAGCAGATGGTAGATGGTCTATCAGGAAAAGGGATATTCAGGGGAAATGTGTGTAAAGTTTTGTGCGTTAATGGAGAAAGGTGTGAGAGCAGAGAACAGGTGAAAGCCGAAATGCTGACCATCTGTTGCAGCAGGTTTCTGATGAAGGTAAATATTAGCTAAGGTTGACACAGTAGATGAAGGAAGCTGGTAAAACAGGAATCAGATAGCCATGTGTATAGAGACAGGACTCAACATTTCAGGATGTCTGCAGAAACATGCGCACACACTCACAAACAAACACGCTAGAACGAATTGTACATGCACAGCCGGCCGTAGGATTCATTACATTCTCCTCATTGACTTTAGAGTTACTCTTGAACTCCACCATGACAGTCTCTTCTCTGTTTTTAGCTGCTAACTTGATACAGCGTTGTAATGCGCCCACAGCGTGAGCGGGATGTGCTGGCAGGCACCGTATCATCACTCTCTAGCACATAAACATATTAGTCTCCTCACCGAAGCTGAGCTCTTCTTTTTTCCCCACTGAAGGACCTAGATTGCTATTAGATTACCCACACACAATGGGGCGTATTTTGTAGACTCTCTAAACAAGCCTTTCTGCGGTTTTCTTAATGAGATGGGCTGAATGCCATAGTTTTTTTTTTTTCAGAGGCCTGAAGCAGGTCCAGTGTTGTGCCTCGTGCCCGGGAAGAGATGCAGATCCGGTCAGGCTGCCGTCCCGGAGAATGGTAGCTCTGTTTGGAGTGTGCTTCCACACTGATGCTGCATCTTACAGGAGGCGTCCTAGTTGCAGTCCTAGTTGCACCCCCACCCCCAGCCGCATGGTCCACGTGTTTGATTGAATAAGGCAGATTCTATGATTCTTTCATGAGAAGTAGAGCTGGAAAAGTGGTTCCCAACCTTTTTTTACTCGAAGGTCCCCTGTTGTCCAACACAATATTCAAAGGCATACCCACATAGGGTACGACATTTCTGGTATTTCTGCTGTAATTGTGATTTTAGCATTTTTATGTTTATTAACCCTTTAAGACCTGATGGAGCGCCGGCGCTCCCATTTGCGTGTCTCTTTTTAAGAGGCAATAAAAATTGAATCCACATAGGTAGCACAAAAATTATTTTTGCATACAAAACCAGAGACTTTAAACTTTCATATCAAGCCTCCAACATGCTTCTGTTGCGTTGTTTTCACCCTTTAATGAGTCTGAGTAATATGCGTTTACAACAAAAATAGCACAGCCGCTAACTGAATACAAATATGTATATTTCACGTGCTCATAACTTCATGAAAAATGCACAGATCATAAAAAATGGCATCAATAAATCAATATTTAAAGCAGATTCTCAAGATTAAAATGAATCCAAAATCAACATACTATTTTGCGTTGATCACAAGATATTACTCACGGAATGATTTAACATACTTGGCAAAAAACGTGTCTCTCATCTTTCAGGGATGAAGTGTGTATCCAATGTTCCTGGACCAACGTGGAATAACACATCATTTTAAAGCTTAGAATCTCATCTTTTTAATGCATCTAACCATTTTGAAAAACTCCTAACGAGTGCTGAGAAGTGCCTCCAAAAGCGGAGTTTACCGCCCGTTGGTGCCACCTGGCTGCGGAAAAAATGAATAACAATTTATTAAACTATACTTTATGCTATCGCCACTAAATTTGAACCAGATGCAGCACCAAAAAATTATTTTTATCAGATCTTATTGCATTCCTGAGTTATTCCATGTCAAATAAAAAAAAAGAAAAATTATTTGAAAAAATATATATATATATTGCTTGTCTTTTATCAGCTGTTTCTCAGCAAGAAAATGTCCAAATGTGATTTATATTTTCTTAAAATTTAAAAAGTGTTCTATCAAAATGATACCTACCTGTTGACTCTCCTTGCTATAGTTTTGAGTTATGAGTCTTTACTTTTGTGTGTGTCGCTCAAAAAAAAAAAAAACCTCTAAAAAAGCCTTCAGGTTTTAAAGGGTTAAATGTCTTAAGGCCGTTTGACAAACTGCCAGTGAACAATTTTTTACCTGCGTAGGTAAATTAAAATTTTGGAAAGTTTCTTCTTATTGCTGCTTTCGGTGATATTTACTCATCACTGGCTCCTGTATGATCTGAGAATATTTCATCTGAGGTGTGTGCACCACCTATATGCTGGCTTGGGCTACAGCTAATTTGCAAACAATACTTTATGACAGCGGTCTCCAAACTCGGTGGGCCACTGTCCAGCAGAGTTTAGCTCCAACCCCAATTAAACACACCTGAACCAGCTAATCAAGGTCTAATTAGGCGTACTAGGAACTTGTTGATGTGTTGAGGCAAGTTGGAGCTAAAATCTGCAGGACAGTGGCCCTCCAGGACCGAGTTTGGAGACACCTGCTTTATGGATTTGTTTAGAACATAGTAGTCTTTAGTGTGCACTACATGTATTTTATGTATTTCGTTATTTTGGAGGTCCCAGGTCAGCTTTTATGCTAGCAAAACAAAGTCGGCCTTGGAGTGGATCCTCCGGTAGGAAAACCACAATCATCCTTGACTTCCACCTACATGGACGTCTTGCCAGATTCTGTACGTCTCTGAAGTGTCAGTGTTGAGGGACTAATTGCACATTATATTGGACTTGTTTATTACCCTTTTTCTGAGGCACGATGGGTGGATGAAAGATACATTGCCACATCGTGATTACCTGAGATTGTTCAACACACCTTGAGCAATGGGAACTTTGGAAGGCTTTAGTCTATTCTGACTTCATATGTCCCAAGGACATTTCAATGCGATTACTCCCCTCCACATTATGAGTTTCTGCATGTAGTCCAGCTAAGAGACCTGAAAATGGAATTAGAGTCAGTGTTGTCTGAAACACCGCCCTTGGGTGTGTTTGTCAGTTCTACTGGATGATACTTTAAGACCTCAGGATTTGCTCTGCGGTGTGTTAATTCACTTTCATCGTTACTCAGTGATCATCTTACCCAACTTTTTTCGTTGTGCTTTGGAGAGCACCATTGTGCCAACTCCAACTTTCTCTCGCGCTCCGTTTGTCCTTGCTTCCGTTTCGTAGCAACTTGACTTCTTTTATTGTTTACAGAAGTGCTTATATTCTCAAGTTTTCTCCCTGATTGCCATCCATTGTTCAACTCCACTGTGCAGGCTATAATTACTCTCCATATCCTACTTTCTTTGGAAGACTCCTTCAGCCCTGGGGTGGAGGAAGAGGAGGTGGAAACGGGGTCAGGGGGGCCCAAAGGCTTTCAGTTCCTCAATGTGAGGATTTGAGTTCTGGAGCCGTAAAATTACCCCTCTCACAACTCCCCCAAAAGCGAAGGCTGATCTTTATTTGTGGTGGTCTAAGTGGATGACTCAAAAATGGAGTTAGCAGGATATAGTCTCTCTGCAGCTTCTACTATTCCTCTGTAGCATTGTCTCTATGTAGCTAAAATAAACTAGGCCTATATTTCAGCCCCTAAATCTGCCTCGGATGGTTTTTCTAACCTATGTTGGCAAGCTGTAAATAATATTGGCACTTCACAAGGCATTTCCTCTGTTTCGACCCTGTCACGGTAGCAAATTCAGGTGGAAACAGGGTCAAACCAAGGGGTACAAGGACACAGGTGTTCCCCAAGGTAGCTGTGCAGAGGTTGCCAGCCGTCTTTCTGTCAAACTCGATTAATCAATCAATCTGTCATTTCACAGTGCCTGCTGATGGGTCTATACACTCTGATCAAAAATATCTCATCTGTACAGGCCTGAGTAAATGAGAAATGAAGGGTTTGGTGTGCATCGGATAAAAAACTGACACATCACCAGCTGGATCCCCTTCATTATAAATGGTGTTTGATGATGCTCATACCTAGGGTTATGTTTTTTTTTATGACTTGGAGCAGGAAATAACCACCTTTAACATTATGGTGATGGCAACTTTTGTATGAGCGTAAATATTGAGTTTAATCCATATGCAGATGCTAGGTGTTGACACAGCTGAAAAAAAAAAAAAAAGATCTTGCTAAACACAAACCTGAAGCTCTACCAGTAACACTTCATGTGAAAGAGGAAACTACTTCAGCGATTAAGAGTTTATTTCTTTTTATTTGAGGTCAGTACTATGCATTCTCTGAAATCTTGAGTATCTTTCTTTGAAGTTTGTGCTGTGGAGACCTTGAACTGTCTTTTTATTTCTTCTTCAAATTTTCAACTTGCAAACACACAGACACACACAAAAGACATACTTCTGTGTACACTGTATGAAGAGACACAGTTTGCCTGCTTCTGTCTCTTTCTCTCTGTGTGTGTGGCTAGTTTCAACCCCGCTGGTCATGAGATCCATTTTAGTTTTGTGCTATCAGTGTCTTCTCAAGTTTAACTTTTCCCAGATTGGCTTTCAAAGTCTTGAACTTAGCATTTAAACACTTGCCCATACTTGTTGAACAATCATGACTAATGTTACCCACAGGCCTGTACTCAAACCAGTTTTTCAACTTTTCTTAAAATGGCTTACAAATACCCTTATCAGTAGGAAGCTGATCTCTGATCAGTAGTTTACCTTAAACTCTTCAGAATTGCCTGCTATTCTCTCATTTTCAACAGGTATAATTTGAAAATTTGCTGTATAAATATTTAGACTCATATGGGCCATTCAATGAAACTGGCTCCTTTTACAGTTTGAAAACGTGTTTTTTAAAATACTTTTTAATATGATTTGAAAAATGCTATCAAACAATGTGTTTAAGTATACAATCTCTATCTAAATGAATACTTTTTAAACACATTTCAACGTAGGAATATTCAGAAATAATGTGATATTACAAGTGCTCAAGGTCATGAGACAACAACATTCTTCTCAGAAAGAGAAAGAGAATTTAATACTGATTTTGCTGTTCTCCTGTGAAAAAGAGCTCATTCATAAACAGAGGATCAATGGGCCTCATTCTTGAAACATGAGCAGAACAAATTTCTGTCATTCATAAAATCATTCGGTAAATTGTCACTTTCATGTAACAATGGGCCTCATTCACAAATAACAAGCAGATATTTTTTGTGTAATTTGTTCAAAAACATTTATATTCAATGTACAATTTGTGTGTTTGTTTCATTTTAATTTGATAGAAGTGCTCAAGGTCATGAGACTACAACATTCTTCTTAGAAAGAGAATTTAACACTGATATTTCTACAAACATGCACTTTTTTATGATCAGTTGTTTACTATACAAACTCAGGATAAAAGGCTTGACATTTTAAGATGAAAAACAACAAAACAAAAGATGGAGGCTCTAAATTGTCCTTGAAAGTTCACATCTTGAAAGGAGATGATGTCATTATTATAGCATTTTTTTATGTATACATATTTATATTAGGGATACATATGATACCCATTTGATCAAATTACCTGGATTTTATTTATTTTTTTCCTGCAGTATTTCCAACTTTTATGAGTGGCGTGATTAAGCACAGTACTTCAGAGTTACTTCCTCTTTGCTAAGGTCTCTCTGTAGGAGGTAATTACCTCTTTTACCAGTCATAAATAAGAGAGAGGGAGAGAGGAAAGAGGGAGGTGAAGGTATGCGGTTTAGTATATGTTTGTGCAGGAAGCGAGGCCAACAGGACAGCACAGCACCTGACGGCGAGCTGAAATATATACTCTTTTTTACGACAGTTTTGTTAAAGACAACAGAAGTCATGGACCCTCCAGAGACACGTTTACCTCAGAGTTATTAACGGGTCAGGAAAGCTTCTGTTATGAATGGCCTCTGTAGAGCTAAACAGGAACTGAAAGTGTTCGTGGATGCATGGCCCTTCTGAAGAAGCATAACAGGCTGGAAATGTTAGAAGAGCCGGTTATCTGGTCAGGTGTTAAGGAAGTGAAGACAAAGAAAATATGAATGAAAAGCAGGGGGTGAGGTAAAGGGGGTAGTTAAACAAAAGTATGAGTAATAGCACGTGCAAGAAAGCGAGACTTAGAGAAAAGGAAGGCCGAGAAGGAGGGGTTTGAGTGTTGACACATCATTCTCAGCTGGAGGGGGTAAAAGAAGGTCACTAGGGAGACAAAAGACCAGGGGCCTGCCAAAACAAGACGTATTTGACCGTGGGGCACGCTGTATTTAGGGTTATCTAGAGAGACAAAACCACTATTGTTTTAACTGGGGGCAATGGAGGCATCCTCTACGTGACAGATACCTTGAAACTCCTGAAAGCCATTGCGGGAAAAAATAGAAAACCCATTCGTTTACTACTAATTGCCTGCCTGGTTTATTGTAGCTTAATTCAAGTGCCATCATTGTGGGCACACTCAGACTGGATCCCACATTGTTTCCATTAATAGGTGCTTGAGGCTGTCACCGAGATGTTTACCAATGAGAAATAATTAGGATAGAGTGGTGTGGGAGGGTTGGCAGTCAGGATCAGTGTCGGGGGGGATCTTCCATCATTACACATGCAGGGAAAGTCTACATCCGGAGCTCTTGAAGACCTAATGCTGCCTGTAAACACCGCTGCTATGCTTGTAATTAGTTCTGTTTGTCGACGAAGACAGTGTTTGAAGTACTCTTGTTGAATTGGCATGCTAGCTATTTGGACGCACTCGACTGTAGCTTGAAAGCCAGAGTCGAGTCAATGAATTGTTGTAACTTAAGCTAGGGTTGTCGGTTTAATTTACCATCAATTTATTTGAATTAGATAATAATGTTTATAGAAAAAAATGACTATTTTCCCCAATGAAACTTAAAGGGAACATATCATGAAAATCTGACTTTTTCCATGTTTAAAGGTGGTACAGAGGATCTTTTCGTCGACTGATTTTTTTAAATGAACGCATGCGTAAGAACAACCCCCCCTACTTCACAGCTCTTTTCGAGGGAACGCCTCCCAAAACTCGTGCACGAGTATTGGAACACGAGTGTTTACCACCGGCATTCGCTGTGTTATTAAGCCGGGCACACATTTAACGACTAGCTAAAACATTCTAAGACTGTGCTCAACATACAGCGATTGTTTCCTGCTCCTGAAGCAGATTTATATACTTTCACATGGAATTTGAACACCGACTGTAATCGCAGACTGAACGCAACTGGCTCTGACTGGACGCGTTTGAGCGCGATCAGTCATAAGTATCAATTTACATTCATAATCGGCCTTACAATCGTTAAGTGTGTGCGCGACTTAAAGCCGCGCACACACTTAGTGGATTCATTATGTCGGACTCACCGCAGGTAACTCATAATCTGCAGTTGTTACTCCTGTCTCCTGACAAAAACATTGCATGCGGCGCCTGTGGAGTGTGGAAAGTTACTGGAGCGCGCAGCCGCGCGTCTCTCACAAGGAACGTCATGGCAGTGATTGACAAGCCAGAGGGCCAATCGTTTACGCGATGATCGTGTAAACGATTGGCTGATGTTTTTAAGGCCCTACCTCGTGCACAGATGATGTATATTAATAATATTCCTTTCAGTGCACCTAATAAATAGTCTTTTATCAGTTAGTAAAGACAGTTTCAAGTAATATTGCAAAAATTTATAAAACAAAACATCCTATTTAGCACCTTTAAGTGCTATAATCGGGTCCCCGGTGCATCTACCAACCGAGAAAAGGTGAAAAAGAACAACTTTGTTTTAGTAAGCCTTTCTATACAACAAGCCACTCAGATTTCAGATTTTTTGACTGCGTGAGATTCTCCAGCTTTGTTGTTGTTGAGCAACCGACGCACGAGCTGTTAAAGCTCCACCCTCCTTTTGGAAAGCGGGCCAGGAGCAGCAGCTCATTTGCATTTAAAGGGACACATACAAAAATGCCGTGTTTTTGCTCACACCCAAATAGGGGCAAATTTGACAAGCTATAATAAATGATCCGTGGGGTATTTTGAGCTGAAATTTCACAGACACATTCAGGGGACACCAGAGACTTATAATTTATTGTGAAAAGGAGCACAATAGGTCCCTTTTAATAACTTTCTTAATCAAATTATTTCATTTAAATTTAAATTATGCCACATAGTGAGTATGATGCATTAATCAATCATCGTTCTCAGCACTGATTGGTTGACTTGTTTGTAATGTCCCTCTTCTTGTCTTTCTGCAGCGGGGAATGGGCAGTCAGTGCAGACGGACCCCAGCAAGTCTGGATTTGTGGGTGATACGGTCGAGCTGCGATGTCTCTTCATCAACGGGAAGCCACCAGTGAAGATCTCTCAGGTCACCTGGCAAAAGCTGATAAATAACACCAAACAAAACGTCGCCACCGCCAACCCAGCCTTGGGAGTATCTGTGCTGCCCCCTTTCAAAGACCGTGTGAGCTTCAAGCACCCTGCTGTGCGCCAGAGGACCCCTTCTTCTCTTGAGGATACCACCATTGTGTTCACCAGCCTGCGGCTGTCTGATGAAGCGGCCTACATCTGCGAGTACACCACTTTCCCTGCAGGCAACAGGGAGAATATGGTCAACCTCACCGTCTTTGGTAAGGCCACCACACTAGCAGTTGAGACCATACATATATAGTGCTGTTCTCCTGTGAAAAGAGCTCATTCACAAACAGAGGATCAATGGGCCTCATTCTTGAAACATGAGCAGGACAAATTTCTGTGTCATTCATAAAATCATTCTGTAAATTGTCACATTAATGTGACAACGGGCCTCACTCACAAATAGCAAGCAGTTTTGTGTGTGTAATTTGTTCAAAATCATTTATATTCAGTGCTAAAATTTGTTTAAGAATGTACATACAGTTTATACACATTAAATGGTACAATTTATTTCAAGAATGATATACACAAAAAATTGCAATGAATGCAAACATTTACACTAGAATGGTTTTTACGAATTTACACAGAAAAATCTCATTGAATGTGAATGAAATTTGTTTCTCAAATTTCCTTAAGTTTTTTTTGCGAACAGTTTACAAAAAGAGTAAATTGTGCATAAACGGTTTTTATAAAAAATCCATTCTTTTTTTCTTTTTTTTTTACGCAAGAATGGTTTTACGAATGGTTCCAAAACATCAGCAAATTCACATTAAATGTGATAGTTTACTTTATAATTGTTTTGTGAACAATTTATACGGAAATTCAAATTTAATGCGAAATAAATTGTAAATATGTAAGTTGTTTGAAAACACTGTTGGTATTGAATGCTACAAGTTGTATAAGATTGGTCGTACATACAATTTACATAGAAATCCACACTGAATTCTCCAGTTTATGTACTGTAAGTATTTTTATTTTTGTCACATCAAATTGACAGTTTACAAAAGAATATTACAAACTGCTTAAAAAAATATTTTCCGCTCATGTTTCATGAATGAGTTTTATGTAAGAACTTAGAATTCAGTCACTAAGAATTAATTCATTTTGGGGAATAATTTTAATAGTTAATCAACTGTAAGTAAGCACAATGTTACTGTACAGCTGAAGAGGAAGGTTTTGCACTGAGCAGCAAGTTCTTTACACACATATATAACACCATGAATGGACAGGCAAGAAATAGGTTTCATTTTCTTTGAATATTCTCAGCACCCTCAGCCCTGACAAGGTGTTGTCATGGTTAGCAGGTATTAAGGTGTAAATGGATGTTGTTTCAGCAATATTTTATTCATAACCCTGTAAGCCCTTGACAAAAATCATCTTTGTCCTTGACCGCTCCAGGTCTTGTGCATAATGTGCTTGGTTCAAACCTTCCATACATTTGAAATGTATTGATCGTTGGTTAGTTGACCTGCAGGTATAAAATATTCATACATGTTTTCATGAATAGTTGCACACACAGGTAAAGATAGGTAATCATTTTTTAAAAGGAATCCAATCTTGTATTGTTTACTTTTTCCTTGAAACTCAAAATCAGATGTTTCGCAGAATGTCCAAGCTGCTCTTTGACATGCAACAAAAGTGGATGGTGTTTTATACTTTATAGCTCTAAAAAGACCAAAAGCACCATACGGTAGAACAAGGTTTCCCAAACCAGGGTTTGTGAGTTCATGAAAAGCTATTAGGTATTTAAATCACAAAAATGTAAAAAATTATGACTTTTTTTAACTGCAAATGCCATTAACCAACATCAGAGAACCATAAACAGGCAAATCTGTTGTTAAATTATTAAAATGTTAAAGGGTTAGTTCACCCAAAAAAAAGAAAAAAGAATTCTGTCATTAATTACTCACCCTCATGTTGTTCCACACCCGTAAGACCTTCGTTCATCTGCAGAACACAAATTAAGATATTAATTACCATTTTAAAAGCCCAGAAAGGTAGTAAAGACATCATTAAAATAGTCAACGTGACTGCAGTGGTTCAACCTTAATTTATGAAGCGACAGAAGCTGTTTACATTGTATCGCTTCCAGGTTCTACGTCAGGACACCGGCTCGGTATTGGCCGATGATGTTCATGTGAGCAGCACAAAGTATGCGTGTGATGCTGACGCAGGAGCCGGCCAATAATGAGTCAGCATTCTGACTACCTAAGCTACCTTTCTGTTCCTTGAAAGTGGTAATTAAATTGCTGTCTATGAAGGGGTCAGAGAGCTCTCAGATTTCATCAAAAACTTCTTAATTTGTGCTCCGAAGATGAATGAAGGTCTTGCGGGGTTTGGAACAACACAAGGGTGAGTAATTAATGACAGAATTTTCATTTTTGGGTGAACTAACCCTTTAACTTAAAATCTCAGAAAGTACTTCAAGTAAATATTTTAGGTCAGAGAGGTTTGGCTGACGAAAAAAAAAAAAAAAAATCATATCGATCCATACGACATATGACTTCAGAGGACTTGCAATAAAGTGCACGACGGGCTACTTTTTATGGTGCCTTTTTGAGCTTGGCTGTTTAAATCACGACCCAGTTCCATTGTATGAAAAACAGATTCTCTGACATTCTGCCTAACATGAAAAATAATATGTGACTGGTACAAAATGAGGGTGCATAAATCGTAAAAATTTATTGTTAGGTGAACTTTTCTTTTAATAAATAAATGTCCTAAACAGACATCAATTAAAGCTTCCCTTTAGTGATTCATCTCTTAGGAAACTGCACAGGTTAGGAAAAACATGATGTGTGTGTGCGTGCGCGTGCGTGCGTGCGTGTGTGTGTGTGTGTTGGAGTGCAAGAGAAGAGTATCTCGTTAGAGAGGTGGGTTATGCTCCCACTGATTGCAGATCTAATTAGAAATGAAGTGTTGATATGTTTTCCATTAAGCCAGCAAAGGGAGCTGCTTGGCTCAAGTACAGGGTGTTTTTTTTTTTTTTTTTCACTGGTGTGGCTTGTTAACTCCCAAGCCCATTTTGTATATCACGTTCACATGCGTCCTCTGAGAATGCTGGCATTGCAGTAAGAGCAAGCAACCTGAATGGAGATAACCAGCTTAGTGCTTTCAAAGAGCCTCTTCATGTCATATCAACCCTCGCCACAAACCTCAGACCCACTATCAGCACTCTTTGACATGCACTCACATAAACACACATCTTCCCTTTTGATGCGGGCCTTGTTAATTGCTAATTGGCAGCTCATAAAGGATCGAGATTGGATGACTTCGGGCACCGCGAGAAATGAGTGGTTTCTACATCTGTTTGAGTGCTTGACTGATGCTTTTGCTTTGAACATGGGTAGGGAAAAAGAAATTAGTGAACTGCTTGATTTGTACCGACGGGAAGAAAACTGTTTTCAGAACAGCAAGATTAGAGTTGAGGAAGTGGATTTTTTCCTCAACTCTCAAGGGCACCTTTGTTGTTCCTCTTCACACTGTTTTTTAGTATCTTCCACAGCCTTCCTTTCCCTGTTTTATTTATTGTTTACTTCTTTTATCCAGCACGGCCAGTGACCAAGATGACCTTGACTTCACCCACTATCGTGGCAAGGACTCCGAAACGCAAGATGCCCGTGGCCACCTGCATGTCAGCTAACGGCAAGCCTCCCAGCGTCATCAAATGGGACACCGCTCTGAAGGGAGAAGCCACGTTTCAAGAAACACGCAATCCGAATGGCACCGTGACTGTGCGTAGCAACTACATCGTGTTGCCCAGCCGCGAGACTCACCGACAGAAGCTGACCTGCATCGTCACCTACCGCGCAGAGCGCTTTACCGACAGTGTCATACTCAACGTTCAGTGTAAGAACAATGATTTTCTTCATATCTTTCAAACTCCAGCAGAACAAATGAAATTGCACGTCATCGATAGATTTACAGTGATACACATTGTTTTTAAAAAAAAAAAAAGGCTCTTATGCTCACCAAGGCTGCATTTATTTATTTATAACCAAGTAAATATTGTGAAATATTATTACATTTTGAGGAACTGTTTTCTATGGAAGCTTGTTTCTGCCACTAAATAAAAATAAGGTACTTTTTGTCTCACACTTGCGAGATATGTATTCACAATGTGAGAAATAAAGTCAGAATTGTTAGAATTATGAATTATAAACTAACAAACACGCATTATAAACTCACAATTCTGAATCTTTTTCTCGCAAATCTGATTTCTTTCTCAGAATTGTGAGAAATAAACTCGCAATTCTGAATTTTTTTGTTTGCAAATCTGATTTCTTTCTCAGAATTGTGAGATATAAACTCGTAAATCTGATTTCTTTCTCGCAATTGTGAGATATAAACTCGCAATTCTGACTTCTTTTCTCAGAATTGTGAGAAATAAACTCGCAATTCTGAATTTTTTGTTTGCAAATCTGATTTCTTTCTAACAATTGTGAGATATAAACTCGTAAATCTGATTTCTTTCTCAGAATTGTGAGATATAAACATGCAATGGCGAGTTATAAAGTCCAATTCTAAGGAAAAACGACTGACTTTTTTGTCAGAATTGCGAGTTTATGTTTCACAATTCTGACTTTATAAATTTATACCAGTTCTGAGAAAAAAAAGTCAGAATTGTGAGATAAAAAGACACAATTATACTCGATCACACGATCCTTCAGACTTCAATCTAAAATGCTGATTTGGTGCTCAAGAAACATTTCTTATTAATAAATGTTGAAAACAGTTTTTTGCTACGTAATATTTTTGTGGAAACAGTGATACACTGATACACGAAGACCATTCAAAAGTTTGGGATAAAAAAAAAAAGATTATTCTAAACTTTTATTCAGCAAGGGCACATTAAATAGATCGAAAGTGACTGTAAAGACATTTATAATGTTACAAAAGATTTTTTGAACTTTCTACTCATCAAAAAATCCTGAAGAAAAAGTATCACACATTCCATTAAGCAGCAAAAACTTTTTTCAACACCAATAAAAAGGACTTCTAATAACTGAGCACCAAATCAGCATATTAAAGTGATTTCTGAAGGATCTTGTGACATTGAAAACTGGAGTAATGGCTGCTGAAAATTCAGTTTTGCCATCACAGGAATAAATTACAATATATTAAAATAGAAAACAATTCTTTTAAATTGTAATAATATGTCACAATATTGCTGTTTGTACAGTATTCCTTTTCGAATAAATGCAGCCTTGGTGAGCATAAGAGACTTCTTTCAAAAATACGAAAAAAAAAGTCTTAATAATTGTAAATATTATACATCACAAAATGACATAAATGTATGTTATACAATATTTTAATCCAATTAATGAAACCCCACTGGAATGTCAAAGAATGTCTAAAAAAAATGCATATTAATGTATTTGTGCTTGATAATAAGATGTTAGCATTTATGCTGTACTGTTACGCAAGTTCTGCGGAGGAGGTTCAGAGCAGGAAGAGATGTGTCACTGGCCTGTCTCAGCCGCTGTTGTTATCAGCTATTGTTTAGGGCAGTTTAGACCAGTATTTCAGCCCCCATAAAGCCCACTGATAGAGGAAATCCACCCATTCTCCCGCACCATGCTATAGAATACATTGTTCTTGTGGCGTGTCTGTGTGAAAGGCCGTGTTTAGAGTGACGGGAAGTTCACAGAGAATCACTCGTCCTGATTCTTGATTTACTTTGAGTGTTTTGTTAATCAAGTTACCCTTTGGTATAACATTTCCAAATTGAATTTGCTCAGCCTTATACATGCTCATAAAAGCAATTAAGAATAAATCTGAAGAGACATAGAAATTACTGACCGTTACCATCAAGTATTCAGTGCATTTTAATATCATCATTAATAGAAAAAAATTGTGCTGTAATGAATTGAAATTTGGCATTTAGCTGAGGTTCTTATCCAATTAGGCCAATTTCTGGAATAGTTGCCCTGGAGTAGCTTGCGGCTAAGTGGGTAGCTAAAGGGCACAGCGGTGGTTGTAGTCTCAGTAACCCTTCACTTGTTGGCTCTCCACCCAATCGCTTAAGAAATAAACTCTTGACCTTTCAGCTATGAGCCCAGAACATTAATCAGTATTATGACAAGCACCCATCGCCAAGTCATGTGACCCAGAACAGCCATCTGAGCCTCTGCCTGAAGATGTTTTTTTTGCTTTTATGCAGATGAGCCGGAAGTAAAAATCGAGGGCTTTGATGGCAACTGGTACCTGAATCGTCCAAACGTGCAGCTCACGTGCAACGCAGATGCCAACCCGCCCGTCACCGTCTACCAGTGGAAACTGTGAGTTACTCTCTCCTGACCTACTAATCCACATTACAAACAATCTCTTTGTTGTCTCTATTAATATAATGGGATGAATGAGTAATGATTATTAAGTGAAAAGCATAGTGAAGGATAAAAAAAAGAGCAATATATATATAGTTTATCATTTTTTTCAAATACACATTACAGTCATTTATTTATGCTAAGTTTGCACACAACTACTCATTTTTTATTATTGCTTTTTCCAGAATTTTACATTATAGTACACTCTGAAAAATTCTGGGCTAAAAACAACCCAAGTTGGGTTGAAAATGGACAAACCCAGCGATTGGGTTGTTTTATCCCAGAGATTGGGTTAAATGTTTGGCCAACGTGCTGGGCAGTTTTATTTAACCAAAGTATTGCTTAAAAATTACCATATGGCTGACTTAAAATGAACCCAATATACACTCTAAAAAAGGCTGGGCTAAAAACAACCCAAGTTGGGTTGAGAATGGACAAACCCAGCGATTGGGTTGTTTTGACCCAGCAGTTGGGTTAAATGTTTGCCCAACCTGCTGGGTAGTTTTATTTAACCCAACAATTGTTTACAAATTACTATACAAATTACTATATGTCTGGCTTAAAATGAACCCAAAATAGGTTAGAAATTAAAAATCAGACTCATAATTACTAGAGGCAACAATAATAATCAAAAAGATGAGCATTTATTAATAAGCAATTTAATAAATGTTTATTGTTTAAATATTATTCAAAAAAAGTGTTAATATATGTGTGTTTATTAAACATATTAATAAATGGGGTTCATTTTACAATTTTGGGTTCATTTTAAGCAAGAAATACAGTAATTTTTAAACAATATTTGGGTTAAATAAAACTACCCAGCAGGTTGGGCAAACATTTAACCCAGCTGCTGGGTTTGTCCATTTTCAACCCAACTTGGGTTGTTTTTAACCCAGCATTTTTTAGAGTGTAGGTTGGAAATTTAAAATCAGACACATAACTACTAGAGGCAATCGCTGGGTTAAAACTTAAATGTATTAAAGGGGGAGTATAAAGCTATTTCATGCATTCTGACTTATTTACACTGTTAAAGAGTTAGATTCTCATGCTAAACAATGGCCAAAGTTTCAAAAATACTCTTCCAAAGCCTCACGAAATTTGGGGTCTTTTTTTCAAGTATGTGCCTGTGTGACATCAGAATGGTCTGAATTCCTAGTATGGGCACTTCTCCCGGAAGAGCGCGCTCACACGTCGACCAGAGCGAGAGAGCAAGAGCACGCCCATCAACGCGCTTCGTTCGGCTTTACGGAAGTCGTCTGCAGCGCTGCACAGGACTTGCTCGAGAAAGATTTGTCACTTTGTTTTTAGACTACGAAATCAACAATGTCACCAAAGAAGTGTGTTTTTGGTTGTGAGGGAAAGATAACCTTGCTTCCCAAAGAACCCAGTGGAGCTGAGAGATTTGTGCTCAAGCTTTACATTGATGCGCTCTCGATATTTGTTATTAAAATAACCATAGAAACTGATAGTTTCATAGATCACAATTACGCTATATTCATTATAGTTATAAAAAAGTAATCCATGGATATTGCAATGGTGTATTGTGTGTGTTTAAATTTAGCAGACCATTAATAGCTTGCAGTCGATCACTACACAAAAGCTGCGCGTGCTCGTGACAGCTCGTCACTCTATCTACGCTCACAAGACACGCCTCCAGGCGCTCGGCTGTTTTCGGAAAGACTCGGTACAGCGTATGTATCTTTTATAAATATTATAAAACTAAAGACTTTTCGGCGATATGAAGGATGCCATACTACTCTATAGGTACTTAATATTAATATGAGATTGGCAGAAACTGTGTGTGATCCCCCCCCCCCCTCTTCAATAAATGTTCATTTATTAAACATATTAATAAATGTTAATTTCCAACATGTTTTGGGTTCATTTTAAGCAAGCAATACACAATTTTTTAAACAATAGTTGAGTTAAATCAAATTAACCTGCAGGTTGGGCAAACATTTAACCCCACCGCTGGAATAAAACAACCCATTCACTGGGTTTTTAACCCAAGTGTAAAGTTTGTATTAAGTTTAGTAAATAACACAAATGGATAAAAGTTCAACAAATAATATAATTCATATTACTTTTAAACAGTAAGAGGAGTTGACGTGTGTTGAACATTTGCCTGATTTTCCTTCACATCTAATCCATCCATTTAAAAAATAAACAACATTTCATTTTTTAATATTGAAATGCATAATTTATATTTGTCTACAAAACTAATGTCAAGCATATACTCATAAGCCTTTATATCAAAAGGTTTTTAAGATCATGAAGATCAGTTTGTCCAAACGTTTGACTGATTGTGTATACCGGCATCATTAAACTAAATAAATGATGACTGATGTTTGAAGAGCGCTCCTCTGAAATATTCAGTTTACTGTAATACTACATGACTGCTTAGATGTGTTATGACTGATAAGAGAATAATTTCCTTCCATAAACTACTTCTTCATTCATTGGTGGTTAGCACTCAATCATGATGAGTAAAGCCATTTACAATGGCTCTATTCAGAACTCACGGAGCCATTGATAACCCTTCAAACAAGATCAAACATGAGAAAATAAGCTACGCTTTGTGTACTTCTGAATGTTTACCTTACCAATATACTGGTTTGAAAGAACAGTGAAAGAGATATACAGCAAGATCGAATCTTGTTTGTCATTGAGTCTTGTGATGGGTGATTGTTATCGAGTTTCTGGTGCTACGGGTTTGGATGCAAACTATGTTGGCAAAAGGTGACATCATTGCTTTGCCTACCAAATGAATATGTTGACTGCACAGTCTCGGGTTTGTTTTGCAAACCTTTCTGTGGACAATGCTGGTGTTTAGGTGAGGTCAAGGCTGCAGCAAGTTTGCTTATTAATCATTTAAACTTGTATTAATCATTATGCGCACACACCCCACTCCCACACACACAGAAGAACATTATAAGAATTTCACTGAGCTTGACTGGAAATCAGAAACACTCTGCGCGTTCTGTTTGAGAGCATTGTTGTGGAGAAAGGGTGTGTGGTTGAAGTTTGAAAAACATCATATAGCGAAAATATTCTCGTCGAGGTAAACAGCTGTCCCACGGTGTTGCCATTACAGAGTATGAGGTTGAAATTAGGATAGAATATGCCACCGTTAGGTTTACATTATGTCTTCACTGATTTTTTGATTTTAATAGAAATAAAAAACATTCAATTCAGTTGGATAATAGTTGCTTCAATTCCATCCTGCTTATCCAACACAAGCTGCTGAGCCGTTTGTAGTGCAGCAGGAATCAGAGTTCAATGATCACGTGACGAAAGTAAGTGATGAGATGACTGACAAGACCATAGCAGAGGTTTCGTTGCACCACACAGCCTAATAAATGTCTTTATCCTGTAGAATTCACGCTCAGCACTGCCTATACACAGAGTATGCGCTTTGGTGAAAGCGAAAGTAAAACGCGAGCACGCATTCAAATGCGATTTCAATACCCGCATTTTGAAAGCGGGTCTCTGATGCATGCAAATATCTCCCAATATGAAAGCTATCTTAGGCTGGGCTGTGTATTTGTAACCATCTCTTAGCTCTGTATCATGCTTGAAGAAAAATTTAGTCTCTATTTGATGACTTTGATTGTGGTTGCACTTATTGTTTGCACTTAATACGACTAAGAGAAAACTGTGGTATTCATTTTTATTTATTCTGTTTTTATTTCTATAATCAATTTGTGGAAAGGAGTTCAGTTAGGAGGTCAAAAGTTGTAGAAGCTCATAAATTATACAGATCTAAGGTCTGAAGAGACTCATGTGAAATCATACAGAAGACAAGCCAGTCAGTTGAGTTTATGGCAAAACCTTTTACAGTGCTTAAGTATTGTCTTTTACTGCATGTGATAATTCATACTCAAAAAGTAGAACTGAAATGACATTCATTACAATATGATTAGTTAAAATGTTTCAAATGCAC
Organism: Anabarilius grahami; assembly: GCA_003731715.1. NCBI lineage: Eukaryota > Metazoa > Chordata > Actinopteri > Cypriniformes > Xenocyprididae > Anabarilius > Anabarilius grahami. Next base: position 550,624 of record RJVU01017170.1, read on the forward strand.
CTGCAGACTGTTTTTCTAGTCATTTATTTTATCATCACAGATATATACAATTTTAGACAAATATTGCCTCAAATATTTACTAGAATTTTAACAATAACTGTTAGTTATTCAGTGAAAAAGCTGTTGGTAGATTTTAGAACTTACACACTTAAGGTGATGATACACGAGGCAACTTTTTGAGCAATGTTGCTGGGCAATGTTGCCGTCAACGGGCAACCTGATGAGACACAGGGCAACTAATTAGGGCAATGGACAGTTGGCAGCAACTAATTAGAGAGGAGCAAATCTATTGACAACCCAATAAATACTTTATTATAAACACTTGTTAGGCACTTTATTTCAATTTTTCAAATATTTTCTTCATTTTTATTAGAAAATAAATGCCTTTCCGATCTGATTTGTGATAGGAAAATCGAGAAGAGCAAGTTCAGCAAAAGGCGGATTCGAACCCACGTCGATCGCGTCAAAAGCTATATTCATGTGCCATACGCCCTACAGTCTACGCTACTACAGACGTTAAAAAAAGCCCCGTCTTTTTAGTATTTAACTGAAAACATTCAATGGCTTAATTACAGCTTATACGCATTATTTTGGATAGTTGTTGGTATTTTAAGCAATATATGAGGTAAATTCTCTGTTTTGGGTTGACGCATGACAACTTACTAGCGTAAAAAGATATAAGTTCACACTCCTTTTCTCCGCTCCACTGCCGCTGAGAGGCCGCCATCTTGTTTGAATTTTTTCTGAAATCTCTGAACTAGTCACGTGATCGGCTGCTAACATTCTAATTGGAGGATTTCAAAAAATTGCCCACGACCGATCTAACGTATCCAGATATAAATTTGTTCCTCATTCTCAGTGGGAAAGTGCCCAAGCAACGTTGCTCAGCTACATTGCCCGGCAACATTGCTCAAAAAGTTGCCCCGTGTATCATCACCTTTAGGCCAAGTGGACTCAGCAACCTGATGGCGATTAATTGGCCTGACCTATCAGCCTATCACTAGTTACATCACGTAATTAATATTCATGAGACAAGCTGATAAGGCTTCTAATGTGTTGTTCCAGATTGTTCTTGTGCCCCTGGTTCAGGTCAACTTTGTAAGATGACCCATATAACCTTTTGCTTGAACATTTTTAGTCAGCACCACGCCATAGCCGTATGCGCCACACTTTTATGCCAATTAGCACGGCAAAATGTCCCGTCATTCATCACCCAGCTAATTCCCATGAACGCACGTGTAGGTAAAAGCGTACAATACCGAACACCACCAACAACGTTGGACACAGTGGACGAGCTAGTCGTGTGTTACAGTTAAAAATGGAGAAATTATGCAGCAAAAACAGAGATAAATGTGGCAATTTGTTCTGTAATTAGGCAGCGAAAGCTGGGAAAGGAAAACATGTCACCGGACTTCAGCTGTGGTGGATTAATAGCTGGCAATGCCCAGGGTGCACTGCCTGTGTGGACCGGGTTGGGTTTTAATGAGAGAGGACAAGAGAGAGAGAGGAAAGCGCTGAAAATTCTGGGCTATTCAGGGTATCAAAGGACACATATACAGCAGCCAACTCTGTGAAGAGGGACTCACGGATGGTGCTAAGGTCTTCTTGAGGCATTTTTTATAATTAGTAATTGGTATGCTGAAACTGGAAGTATCATGAAAGAGAAGAAAAGGAAGAGATGAAATGAGGAAAAATGGGGAGTGAGAAGGTAAAAGATAAGGTACAAGACAGTGAGAATGGGAAGGAAGTTCAACATTTTTGGGACAACTTGTTAGTGCAAAAGATGTCGCCACGGTGTAGAGTCTTGTTGTTGGTTGCTATGCCATTGCTAAACTGTTCTGAATGAATTTTTGTTGATGTGGTTGCTTATTACTGGTCCAAATCAAAATAGTGTTATTATGTGTGTTTCTTCAATGTGAATCAGTATATTGTGAACACAAACATGCATATTAACACTGATGACTCAATTAACTTATAAAAGCAGAATATGTATATTATTCAAACTGTGGGAGTTGATAGAAAAGCGAGAAGATAAACATTGGGAGAAAAGGGTAAGATAGAAGCGAATGGTGTGATTACAGAGCAAGGCGGAGGAGAAGACAGTGATGGGTAGAGACACGGGCGCCGGCGTGACAGATAAGAGGGGACGGCCACAGCAGCAGTGCAGAGCGGACACCAAATGTGTTCTGAAGGGTCCCCTGGGCGCTACACTGGAGGTCATCACCGTGCTGTTGCAGAACATTTCAATCCAGAACAACTATGGAGGCACACACACAAGTACTAGCAGTTCAATTACAAATGTGCGGAAGTCTGTTACATTGTATAAACGCTGAATATTTTACGTTATGTATAAATATTACACAAATGCCCTTCTAAAAATGAGCAGAGAAAAACACTGGGAAGAACACCAGGTCTGTGAAGTGTGTAATTTCTGCACCACTAGCTTCACTAAATGGATTTTTTTTTTAAATAAATAAAAAAAACGATTTTTACAGCTTTTCTAAACTCTCCCAGAATCTGTAAATGGTTGATAAAAATCCATAGACCCGGCCCAAACTCACGCTATTGGTTGAACTGCTGTTGCTATGTCAAGCTGGTCGGATTCTTAAATAAACAGAGCAATGTTTTGAAAGCGCCAGAGTGTTTACGCTTTTCAGTCAACCTACAAGTAGTTGTCTCTACGTACAATGTTACTAGAACGTTTTTTAACATAGTGGGGGAAAAATGACACACTTCAGCGTTAAAGTCTGCTTGAAATCAGTTGAAACCTATTTACTCTGTTAGCGCTCATTACTAGTCTTGTTATGAACAATTAATCTGTGCAAGTCTTCATAATCTTTAGTCAAATGGATTTGTGATTGGATCTATGATTAGGCTAAACGTTCTTAAGGCCGTGTGTCCACCAAAGCGTTTTTTCCAGCGGCTAGTGTACTTTTCCAATTGTTTTCAATGGGAGCGCCGTGTTTATTAATCGCCAGGAGCGTAGCGAGGCGCTGAGCGTCTTTTTCACGCTCAAGCGCTGAGAGTTGAAGAATGTTCAACTTTGAGTAAAACGCTGCGCTCATCACTGTCACTTTTTAGCCAGCCGTCCAATCAGAGTGGAGGAGGGGCAAATACAACACCGGCCAACTGTCACAACATTCTTGCTGTACAACAACATCAACAAGCAGAGAACGGAACAAAATGAATGAGAATTTAAAATTGCTGGTCTCCGAACATACATAGCAAGTATTCTATTACTTTGAAACAAATTACCTGCAAAATCAGTTATAAGTAACAGTGCCGCGGATATTCCATATCATAGCAACAAAGCGTCTTAACTGAAAAAAAAAAAAAAAACGATGCGCAGCTGAAGCGCTCACAGATAGGCGTTTTAAGCAGAGCGCCTAGCATTTTTAGCTGGCTAAAAACACTTTGGTGGACACACAGCCTAACTGTCCAACCATCAGTCAGCTGAAAGCTGGAGATGGTGAAGAGGAACGCCAAAATCAAGCCTCAAGGATTTTATCTCATTCAATATTCAATATTCAGTTTCATTTGGAAATAGGTCACAATACTGAATTATTGTCGCAACTTCTGGTTCACACAGACTTTTAAAAAAATATAGTCTCACCCTTAAAGGAGTCTGTTCAGTAAACACTTAATGCATTTTGTACAAAGATAGAAAGTGTTGTCTTGGTCTAGCAAGCTCTATTCTGATTGTCTGGCTTTATGCAACTAATACACAACAATTTCAGTTAACCTTGCCTTTAAACGGAATGTAAAGAGGAAAAAAACTGTGATTGGGTGCTTTACATTTTAGTCTTTTCCTGTCTAAGTAGGTGTTTTTTGGCTAAAATAATCAACCATTCGGGCCTGACTTTATGCCGATACTCAAAAGTCTACAACTATACGAAATATAACTTACCTATGTTTCAGATTTCACATTGAAATATGATGTAAGTACTCACACACAGTCTCTCTCTCACACACACTTTCAGTTTCAGGCTTGCGTTAATTTCCCAGCTATCAAAACATGCCCGAGAGATTCTTACCATAAATATATCATAAAGCGAGCAGAACAGTCATAAACACTCAAACTCAGCGGTTATCTACAGACAGCTCATTGTGACAAATTTCCTTATCTATCTCTCCTCCCGTCTTCCGTCTGCTGGATCTTATCAGATTGCTTTGCGGCAGTCAGCATTTAGAGTAACACATTATACCTTCTGCATTTTGGGGCTGAAAGCTGTCTCACAGGCCCTGTCCTGAACCAGGTTATGAATATTATAGCAAGAAAGGAGACAGAAGACTTCTGCAAAACCAAGCCAGGGATTAGGTTTTGCGTAAAATTGACTAAGGATGGAGGCAGTGGTGTGTGTTGTTGAGGTTTATATGTTTTGTAATTGAACTTTTAGTAGTCAGTGCTGTTCTTTGCGTCGTGCCTGACAACACCACTTAACAATGGTAAAATCACTGTAATTGGCTTATTGCTTTTATGAAACACTGACAACAGCAATACGATAAAAGAGACGTTTTATAACTAATTTCGTGTGTTAATACTAATAATCACAATTAACGATTTTTTCCCCCAAGTATACTATATTTATACTAAATTACTATAAAATTACCACTGTTTCGGTTCTTTCAGTGAAAAAAGTCTGAATTCCTGTGTTTTGATAAGCAAAGATGTAAAGTGATTTTACCGCCCAGTAATTCAGGAAAGTAGTTCACATGGTGAACGTAGCAATAGGCTGTTTATGTCGAATTAATATAGAATTCAATTAATGTGTCTTGACAGTTGGGTATTTTGAACAACTTCAGATGTGGTTCATCCAATAAGGTTGAAAAATATGCTTTTTATAATTGATCTTGTTGTAGTACACACTGCTTATGCATGATCTGTTCTGCTCTGACTGAGACTTGACCTAATTTCTTCCATGCCTGATGACCTGAATAAATGGTGCATTTCATTGTTTAGATGCTTTATTGTACTAGCGAATTGACTGTTTCGTATCTTTCGCTCTGAGAACACTACCATCAGAAGGTTGCTAGTTGAAATGTCCTCCTTATAAAGGACACCACCAGTTATCCAGACCCTGAAAGACATGGCAGATTGGATGTCATTGAAATGGAAGGAAGGAACTTGTTAAGTGGGAACACGATGATCTGAAAGTGTCTGGTGCCTGGGGAGGCATCGTTATACTGATCTCTGATAAGAAGGAAGAAGAACATCTGCCACTAGCGCGCCAAAGATTGTGACCTCTGTCTAGCTTTAGAGGAAGAATGGGGCATGTTTAGACCCGCTGGGCAGCTGAACCATGAAGAGTTCAGAATTAGGCCACAATCAGGTAGGACACTACAGTTAATATCTCAGGAAAGCCACATAGGAAGTCAGACTCCACATTTTTCTTGATCAGTTTGTCCTAGTCTCTTGGGATCCAACTTCAGGGGCAGCAGCCTAGAACTGAAAGAGTAGCAGCAAAATAACACTTTTTTTTTTTTCCCACATATGATATCTCTGCTTTTTGTCTTTGTTTGTTTTCTTCATTTCAAATCACTCCTTCTGTCCTGGGGCAATATTCAGGCCTGTAAGGGCCCGTTCAGTCGTTATGTAGTACCACCCTTCACGTCTGCTGGTTTGAGATGTGTAGTTCTTGAAGTATGCCTGGTATGTTTGGTTTGTTATAACATAGCAGATCTGTCCTCGTAATAACAGCTGATCTACTGATTTCCAAACCTTAACCAACGTGAATTGTTTTTTTTCCATATGGGTGAACAAAAAAATATCATCTATCTGTTTTTCTCAGGTTGAATGGATCGCTTCCCAACAATATTGAAATCAAGAACAACACCCTGTTCTTCAAAGGCCCGGTGACCTACGAGCTTGGAGGAACGTACGTCTGTGACGCCACCAATAGCATCGGCACACGCTCTGGATTGGTAGAGGTCAACGTGACGGGTAAGTTGTGGATGCTTATCCGAGTTTCCGTGTGTGTGTGTGCGTTGGGGCTGGGAGGGCTTTAACCAGGGCCCAGGCAATTGTAGCTCCAGAAATGTGAGTTTTGTTAGAGTTAAACATTTCATGAAGGCCCTACAGCATGTCAACATGTGCTAATGAAAAGAGAATCTTTCATTTTACAAACTAATTTTCAATCTCGTTGAACACTCTTCATCAAACACGCAGATACGATGACCACAAAAAGTATTTGAACACTTAAGCCAAGGGTTTTTGAACCTTTTCATGCAAAGGAGCCCCGATGATCATCTTGAAAGGGACCCCATTCCTAAAATATAAAGCCAGGTATATATTTTAATGTATAAAAACCTATAAATTTTATATATATATATATATATATATATTTAGTTAGTTCACCCAAAAAATTTAATTTCTGTCATTAATTATGCACCCTCATGTCGTTCCAAACCTGTAAGACCTTTGCTCGTCTTCGGAACACAAATGAAGATATTTTTGATGAAATCTGCCAATACTGAGTCAGCATTCTGACATAGAACCTGGAAGCGCTGAATTAAAAGGCATAGGAGAATGACAGGGAGAGAAGAAATTGTCATCATAAAGTTGTTATTTTTTATTTGTTTTTGCGCACAAAAAGAAACCTCTCGGATTTTTATCAAAAATAGGGCTGGACGATTAATTGAAAAGTTATCGAAACCGAAATTCAGAACCTCTAACCGACGTAATTTTCCCATGTCGGTTATTTCGGTTTTTTAATCCTGTTAATACTTCCCCCTTAAAAACATACTACCGCGTGTGTGGCCACGTGACACCGCCCCGTCCAGTCAGTGGCATAAAAACAACATGGAGGTGAACGCCAGTTCAACACATAATGATGGCGCGCGAGCAGTGAGCCTTGCGTCTTCACTAAACTTTGTCAGTTGTATTTGTTTTATGGTTTGGACATTCAAGCGATTAGACGATCGGATGTGTATTATTATATCGAGCTACCGTGCTCGCGCAGCTGCATTGTGGCACGAACACACATACAAACGACAGTAGCTGCGCAAAACGCGAAGATCACGCGCACAGAGAGGAACGCAGAAACTAGTTTTCAGCGCTGTCCTGTGATTTATCACTTAAGTAGCTTAGAAACTCAACTTATTATAGCATATATTTTTCTACTTTTGAAAGAACTATTTACAACCCACAGCTTCACAGTTAATTGAGAGACGGTATGACTTATTCACACACGCAATCACTCGTACTGGTACTGTGCTAATTTATCTTTATCTGATTTACAACGAGCAGAAATCTGTAAGAAATGTTACAAACCATAGATAAAATAACTGCTGATATTGAGCTATGATGTCAGATCACTCTTTCAATAGGAAAAAAATATCCCACCTTTAATAGTCAATCATATTTACAGTACAAACCTTGTCAGTGAACTATGAGGAAAAACAAAAAAAAACAGAAATAAAATAATCGTTCATTATTCGTAATCGAGGTAAAATGTTCAATTAATCAAGGTTTTGATTTTAGGCCATAATCGTATAGCCCTAATCAAAAATATCCTAATTTGTGTTTGAACGAAGATGAACGAAGGTCTTACGGGTGTGCAACGACATGAGGGTGAGTAATTATTGACAGAAATTTCATTTTTGAGTGAGCTAACCCTTTACTATCTAATGCTGTTGACATTCAGACATTTGTGGCAAGTGTGGCTTTAGTGTCAAAATACTTTTGGTGCTGCGTTCTGCATATTGAAGCCTGCAAATAAATTTGTTTGCACTGTGCTGTTCTTGTGGAGGTTGGCCTCCTACCTATTGGTCTATTGGTACAACCTGACAGCGAAGAGGAAGGAAATGCTTTCATTTCCTTTTCTTTAATTTCTCACAGTCGCATCATACATCAGGCTGCCAGCGCCCACAATATTCACTCACACACGCAGACAGATGCTGAGATAAAGAATAAAGCGCCCTGTCATTTCCCCCCCCAAAATAACATCACAGTTTTGTTGCCTCTTTAGTATTGATCACAGCCACTTTGCAACAAACTCACATTTCTCCAAGCTACTTTCGTCTCCCACATCTTCTCCGTCTTCTCCGCCTTTTCTTGGGTGAAAACAAGAACTACAAATGAAAACAGAGCAAAACTGGAGCTGTTCCTCTGCCTTCACTCTAATTGTCATATCAAACACCTGTAGTTCACTCCGCAGGCTTTGCAATACATTAAGAACAAAAGACGGTAATGAAAGGAGGTGATTCTGCTCTAGATTGCCAAGCAGAACCTCAAAATTGGTCCAATATTTGAAGAGAGCGTAGGCATCCTCAGTTTTGTTCTGATAATAGCTTGTACGCCTCTCTCTTTGCTTCAATGGAGAGCTTTTAACATGCATTGCTTTGCATGCTGGAGTCAACGGTTCAGCTTTTCTCTTGTCATTGCATTTATTTGTTTGCGTGTAAACTTTCAGACCTTCCTCGTCCCGCAGCATCTCAGTTGGAGTTTCTGGTGATGTGTTGGGGATGCGGTGATGTCATCTCATTCCGTGACAGGTTTTGATGATACGCTCCGCAGGCACGGGCAAAGCGTTAATAGAAGTCTGAATGGCTGATATTGAATGAGGAGTGGTGAAGGAAAATATTCCGCAGGCAGGAAATTTCTGCCGCTGATATGTATAGAGCACCTCTGCTTTGGAAGAGATTCTGTTGATCGTTTTTAAAATTGCAATGCAGCAACTGGTGAGAGTTCAGCAGTAGGTCAAGATGTGAGTTGACAGAACTTTAGTACTTTGCAATGGAGCATTTTATTGCTCTCTTTTTATAGCTTAGGAGGCATAACCTGATATTGCTGAGTTCAACATGTTCCTGGGTCAACATTTTTGTTGATCCTGGAACAACATTCAAATCAACCAATCAGATTTGAGGGACAAGTTTACTGATTATGTCAAGTTTAGGCTTAAAATCATGAATTGGTGCTTCTACATCAGTGTTATTCATATATCATTTCCCTTATGGGTAACTTATGGGTAGGGTTAGGTTTAGGGGTAGGAATAGGGTTAAGACTAAATTTTCAGACTAGAATGTTGTCCCAGGATCAACAAAATATGTTGACCCAGGAACGCATCTAACTCAGCAATATCAGGACGTTATATTTCACTTAAGTATCAACTTTTTCTCAGATGTTTCTTCCAGAAGGAACACAATTGAGACAATTGCTGACATACATTAACCCTATAAAGCCTATTGTATCATATTTGATATGCAAAATTCTAAGGCCTATACATGATCAACATGATCAAAACCTTCCTGAAAAACATGTTGTACACAATCTACTACATGCTTTCTGTCATCTGAATGATAATTTATACTTTTTTAGCAAGCAAAACCTTCCCCCTCCCCCTAAACTACAGAGCTTTAACCATAAAACTAAGCATTTAAATTAAAATCATCTTAATAAGACATATAGAGTGATGTATTTCTGATATTTATATGCATTTATTTTTAAGTAGTCTGCATCTCATTGCATCTCATCAGAATTTCATCTTACTTTTTGACCATATAAATATGGGCATAGTTTTGCTCAGTTTGGACCTCTGAATAAAATTGAGGTGTTTTTTTTCCTCCTCAAGTATGAGCTCCATATTCTCCGATATACCATACGAGCCATAAAAGCCTGATGTTTCAAATATAATACTCAATAAAAAACACATATGCAATCTTTTTTTAGACTTTGTTACAAGGTTATATCTAATATGGTCCTTGTGTTGGCGATTGAGTTCATTTCGACATCTCTAACTTGATTACTTGATGGCTATTTTGTAGCATGGAAAAATCTGAGAATATTTTGAGACATTGCTGTGATCTCTTCTGAAACTGAAAAGACATAAAATTGAGATTACTGGAGTCATTTTCTTAGGAAACAAATATTAAAACAGGAAACTTGAATAAAAGTCTCCATTTTCTCTTTGTAAAACACCTTTCCTATGCGTTCAGAAAACGTCATTCTCACGAAGTTGCACGTCTCCTCTTCTCTCCTTCTCCCTCGCCAAAGGTCACCGGCAGAACATGCACTGAAAGCCTTATTTGTTCTTTCCGACCTCTGTTTGGCAATGCCTGGGGATTGTTTCCGCATTGCATGTGCCCATTTGATGATAGATCCCTCCTCTACGGGAATGTCTATCCTTGGATGGATCATTCCATCCAGAGGTCGTTGATCCTCTGTCTCTCTCCCTCTCTGTTTGTAGGAGAGCTCACAGATATTGAAGTGTCAAAATGATACTTATGAAGAGAGATTGTTAGTGTGATGTGTTCCATAAGTGTGTAATTTTTCATTTTTGCATTATGTAACTAAGTATGAAGTCGTAGGCTGATTTTTGTGGGGAGTGTGAACACTGTGGTGTTTAACATGTCAATGTCTGGCTCAACCAGTGGCGTGAGTTTGAGGCTACTCGGTGGGCTGGGAAATATCCAGTAGTTTTGCAGTTTTGTCTGGTGCCACCAGTGGTGCAGAAATGACACACTGCAGCTTTAAATATTCTATATACGCTGTGCTTGTCTGCAGTGTTGAATCTTTCAATTCCATCATGCCTTTTTTATGAGTTCATTATAGTTTTATTTGTAGTCACAACTTTCATGGCAGCAGCTGTTCTCCCTTTATGACTCCATATTAATCTCATTCACATTCCTGTGAGTATTTCATTAATAACCATGACTGAGATATTCAGCCTACACAAAATGCATTGAGAACTGTAGTTGCTGTGTGCTTGCAGCAGAATCCTTTGTTTTAAGGTCAACATGAAATCAGAATGGACCTATTTACTTTCTTAATGCACATTCCTGGTCTTATTGTGATGATTCATCAGTCCAAAAATGTTTTTAACCATTTATCTAAATGTAATAACCTGCTCTGCCTCGGAAACAACTTTACTTTTTGGCTGCTATCTCAGATCTCTCTTACTTTTCAACCCTACAACCATCTGGTTCCATTCTGGTGTGTAACGGCTACTCTAATCAATGCCCAATGGATAAAATCAAGTCCCAGCCTACTTAATTTTTATTGATTAATATCTTGACTCAAAAATGTATCAGGTTACAGAAGTAAAATGGGTTGCAAATGGCCCATGGTAACTTTAAGGCAAGTTTTCATGCAATGGAGATTCCGAATTCTTTCAGAAGATGCATAATAGCGCCCCCTACCGTATAACAGTGAAAAAGCAGAAAGCTGGAAAATTCCGTCAATGGCGGGGAAAAAGTAAAATAAATTTTTAAGTGTTTAATTTATTGTGTCTATAGATTTCAAATACATATCTTTAGTGGCTGTTTTCAGAAATGTCCACTTCAGTAGCACTTACATACACCAGTCTTTAAAGTTTTATTCATATCTATATTTTTTAGGGGTGTAACGGTACACGTATTCGTACCAAACGGTTCACGAGGCAAATTCCAAATGGAAGTGATCATCCTTATGTGAGCAGGGCACGCGCGTGCTGTATGTAGCCGTTTGGAATGCACTTGGCAAAGGGAGCGGTGTAATTTCCTCATTATCTTCAGCTGGGATGTTCCCGTGACAACGCAGCTCAGTGTCCGTCAGCAGATGTCGCTGTTTTAACGGCATAACTCTTTTTTCTTTTTAGCCTAACTGTAGCAAATAAAAACATACATTTTTTACAAAGTTTTTAAAATATGCTACGTAATACCGTATATAAAAAGTAATATATATAAAACTTAAAAAAAAAAAAAATTGTATATTTATTTATGCCGGCGCTGTGTTGTCATGGGAACATCCCAGCTGAAGATAATGAGGAAATTACACCGCTCCCTTTGCCAAGTGCATTCCAAACGGCTACATACGGTATGCGCCGTTACGTACATACGAATACACGTACCGTTACACCCCTAATATTTATTGAGTGATTTTTACACTCTAAAAAAAATAACGGTAAAAAAATGTACACAGTAAAATACAGTTTTCCATTAAAACAGTAATAAACCGTAAAAAAAACAATGCATTCTGGGTAATATTATTTGTCATTTTCAAGACAGTAACCTATAGGCTACTTTCTCGAAAGCAACAAATAATACCCAGAATGCATTGTTTTTTTACAGTATATTCAGTATAATACAATGCATTCTGGGTAATATTTGTCGTTTTCGAGAAAGTAGCCTACAGGCCTCTTTTCTTAAAATGACAAATATTACCCAGAATTCATTGTTTTATGGTATATTACTGTTTGAATGGAAATAGTATTTTTCTGTGTTAATTTGTTTAGGTTTTTTTTACGGTTATTTTTTAGAGTGATATCATTTTGCTGATTTTATACAAGTACAACGTTTTATTCCTAAAAACATGGTCTTTTGTTTTTTGTTTTTCTGATTTATGGAGTGATAAAAAGAAAGACCCAAAATCCCCTCTTTGATTCTAAAATATCAACAAAATGAAAAGAAAATGTTTTTACTTGTCTTTATCCAGTGTTTAGATTTCTGTTCTGAAAATGTATGCAAATCGCTGCATATTTAATTAGATAATGTCTCATTTGCGTATTTAACCATAGCATTTCAGAAAAAATAAAAATAAATAAATGAATAAGAAAGTTTGGAATTCTTATTGTAATCAATCAACTGGGGAAGTATGGTGATATCTATTAGCTGCTTTTTACCTAATTCACCTGGGCTGCATAATCTAATCACATTCTGTCCAGATTCAATGTAGAACCTTATTGAGGGTCTGTAAATTTTCTCCGCCGCAGCTCTGCGGTCCCTGTAGTTTTGTACCGCCGCCTGCAAGGCCAAAACGAGATGCTAATAAGGCTTTTCCATCTGTCCTTATCATGGCTAGAGGGAAACCTCTCCACGGAAGAGCACATATGGGCTATTACAGCCTCATTCTCATGGCAAGAGTGGAAGTGATACCTCTGGCAAAAGCAGCCCACTCAAACATTGTAAAACCAGTGTTCTGCGCTCATTCAGCTCCACACGCATTGCCCCTGAAAGGGTCCGCGTGAGAACCGAAACCTCCACGTGACCGACTCCCACAGTAATGGCAACTGTGGCGTCTGTGCCAGAGGGACGCAGCTTATGCCGAGCAACACGTCTCTGCCCTGGCTTCTTGTGAACTGCATAAGCGGTTGTCCATTGTTCGCCTGCCTGCACCTGGGAGAGAGGGAGGGTTTTGTGTGCGGAGAACGTGGCAAGGCTGGCACGCCTTTGCAGGAGCTTGCAACAGCTGCGAGATTGTGTGGAAGAGATGATAACATTGTGAAGAAGAAGCTGTGGAGATCTAAAAGAGAGAGAATCTCAACTCTTCAACAGCTGTGCTCTCTTTCTCGTTCTTTCTGTCGGTTTCTTTTGCTTGTGACCAACACATTTTTATTTCTTTCTACCAGTGTTAATCCCGTCAGCAAAATTGCTGTCAAAAATGTTTTGTCTCGTCGTTTCTGATTCTGCAAAAATTAAGATGAGATGAAAGACGCTTCATGATGACAATACATGATTTTAAACAAAGAAAACTGTAGAGAGAAATAATTCTAATTATATATTAATATTTATTAATATTTCATATCAATAATATGATATACTTTATACATAATACACTTTATATACTTTAACTATACTTTAACTTTGCATATATTTTAAGTTTGAATGGTATTGTATCACGGTTTTCACAAAAATAGCAAAAACTGTTTTCAACATTAATGATGATAAGATTTTTTTCTTGATCAAGTTGGCATATTAGAATGATTTCTGAAGGATCATGTGACACTGAAGACTGGAGTAATGATGTTGAAAATTCAGCTTTGTATCACAGGAATAAATTTCATTTTAAAATATATTAAAATAGAAAACAGTTGNATTGTAATAATATTTCACAATATAATATATTATATCAATATTATATATATATATATTTTTTTATTATTATTATTATTTTTTTACAGTATTTTTGATCAAATAAATGCAGCCCTGGTGAGCATAAGACACTTCTTTCAAAAACATTTAAAAATCTGTATTATTCCAAATGTAGTGTATGTTTTAAAACTAGGGTGAATTCATGTTGAGTGGGACACATCACACCAGTCATCTCAATGGCAAAATGTGTCCCAGTCAACCTGAATTCATACCTATTTGCAAAAAAATCTTAACTTACAGGGAAATTGGTGCAATTTTGAACGGAAAAAGTTGGAGAAGCCACTGTGGCCTCCATTTTTGCACATTAACATCAACTAAAATATTTGGTATGATATGTCATGTCAGTCAGAGTGAAATGAACTAAAATGAATGAATTCGACATGATTTAAGAGTAAATTTAAGATTTCTTTTCAACAAAAGACAAGAACTAAGACTAAAACTGTTAAAATGAAGAGTTCTAATACTCCCTTTCTCTCTCTCTTTCTGTTTTCCTGTGGTTTTCCCTTCCTTCTCTCCCTCTCTCTCTGTGCTGGATTGAATTGGCATCAGCACTGGAAGGCTCAGTTAAAGCGTGTGCTGATGCTTCATAAACTTCAAACGCAATCTCTCTTCTCCCAAACAGCTATGGACAGGCCTTGCTGAGGTCGGGCAGATTTTTTACTCTGCTTCTGACTGGATTATACTTAACATTCAGCAGGGCAGAATGCGAAATGAAGTGTCCTCCAAATAATAAAAAAAAAAAACAAGTGACTATGCAGTAGCTGTCTTTCATACTGGTGGAAATTTACCCAAGCCCTGTGGCCACTAATGCGTTCCATATGACCCGTGCTCTGCATGCATGGAACCACCGCATTCGGTGCCCAGACATGGAGTAATAAACATCTGGCTCCATTGAAATTCACCTCGTCAAACGTGGTTATTCTGCACACAATTGAATGGAAATCTACAAACCGGCGTCGTGTACAGGGTACCACGTATACAGTAGATTCCACTAGATAGATATTCTGGGTTGAATCTCAAGTACCCTGACCCACCCTATTGCACCTTGATTAAAAATCTGCTTCAGTGGCTGTTCCCCTTTTGAAAAGCTCTAAGGAGCCGTAATTTGTGAAGTAGTTTGATCGCTTGTCTCATGCGCTGTAGATTAACAGTAGCGCTTTGACAAAGCTCTTCAGAACTGAATCTTTCATCTTATCTCTCTTGCTAACTATCTCTCCCTCTCTTTCTCTCTGGAGACTTGAAGATAAGAGGAGCGAATGCTTTATAGCTGAAGTTGAATGCATGAGGAGTGTTAAACAATTTTTACGCTAGGTTCATTTTCAGGCCACCTAACTCTGCTAGTGGTTTCCATAATGTCATAACAAGGGTAAAAACAGAAGAAATGGGTTGTTCTTGTTCTTGTATTCTGATACTGACCAGCAGTGGCATTATTGAACATTTCCAGCATTATTGCTTAGGAAAAACAAGATCCAATTCATCGAACACATGTTGACCTTTTGTGAACATGGCATTAAATAGCCTATTACAGCATCTATACTGACCAAGTTTTGAGTGACAAGCAATTTGTCCATCCACACTGAGTATGTGGAACGTGAGA
The DNA here is from genome assembly GCA_003731715.1 of Anabarilius grahami. Classification (NCBI taxonomy): domain Eukaryota; kingdom Metazoa; phylum Chordata; class Actinopteri; order Cypriniformes; family Xenocyprididae; genus Anabarilius; species Anabarilius grahami. The sequence continues at coordinate 566,066 of RJVU01017170.1, forward strand.
CAATCACGGCCAATCAATAAGATATTTTATATTTAATGTACAGTTACAAGAGAAATTTAGTCCAATGAGATTTCACAATAGACCCTAACCTCAGAAATAGAATCAAACCAATCTGCAAGTACTATTGTTTTTTTTAGGTCATGTTTGGTTTGGGTATGGCATTTCAGCAAAATATTAAAACAATTATGAATCACAAAACAAGTAATGAAAGAGCAGTGTAAAAGGTAGCATTCAAAAATGCTAAACCTGTGTTTTGGCCAGCAGATATTGTAATTAATAAATTACACCAATGACAACTTGCCCCAATTTGTACATTCTCAATCAATCAATCAATCATAAACAATTATGAAACACAAAATAAGTAATGAAACAGCAGATGTAAAAGGTAACATACAAAAATACCAAACCTTTGTTTTGGCAGACAGGTATTATAAATGTAATAAATAAATGATACTGGTGACAACTCGCTTTGAACTTTACATGTACAAAAACTTACCAGAATTTTTCTACCTTCTATAAATTGTCTAATCTGTGATCTATTTTTGTATATTTCCTTTGACATGCCTGAATTTCCTTCAGGTTTGCCTTGCTAGAGCTCGAGGATTTTTGAGGAAGCGAAAGATTCCTTCATCAGAGGAACCGTGGGGATCTGTAATTAAAGAAATGAATACAGAGATTTATGTCTTTTCAAACTGTGTGTTCAGTTTTTGTGTGGGAAGTGCTGAAGACCGCTGGTCTCATCTTTATGTGAGCAGTGAGTAAGAATGAGTGGTGTAAGATGGTCCCGTAATTATCTCATTATCGCGCCTGAGAAAGAGAAGAGGGCAAGCGTGTGGTTCTTTCCATCTGCTTTCTCTCTTTCTTTTTCTCTTCTCGTTCTGTTTTTCCCTCTCTCTCTTTTGCTGATCTCACCCTTTGAACTACTCAATAAACAGTATTATGACTGTTTTGACCTTGTCTTTTCGCATATTAACAGCTTTGTCTTTATTTGCATGAATTTAGTTTCTAAACAACATTTGAGCCACAATTATTAACAGAGGATATCTTCATGTACTGATCTGGATTATATCTGATGCTGCTGCAGAAGTGGCCGAGCTGTCCATTATCAGACTTTCCTTGTTTATTTATTTATTTTTTTAATTATATCAGATGTGATGCCAGCTCTGCTTGAACCTCTAAGTTATTCGGAGAGTTGCAAAAAGGTCAAAATCCATAATGAGGGCACACTATGCAGTGCAACAGAATTTTAAAGGTGACCTATTATGCCCCTTTTTAGAAGATGTAATATAAGCCTCAGGTGTCCCCAGAATGTGTCTGTGAAGTTTCAGCTCAAAATACCCCATGGATTTTTTATTATAACATGTTTTAACAGCCTATTTTTGGTTGGGAGAAAAAATGTGCTGTGTATCTTTAAATGCAAATGAGCTTGTGCTCCCCGCCCCCAAGCTCACGATTCCAATACACTGAGGCATAAATAATACAGGAGAAGCTCACACAGCAAATATAACTCTCAAAATGCATCATTACAAACTGTTCATGATAGAGCATATCAGACCACATAGGTATGGCATGTATTTTGTGGATGTTTGCTAACATTCGATTCTGAATGAGTTTGATAGCGTGTGCACAGCTAACATGGCTAAAGCTACACACTGTTAGAGAGACTCAATAAGAATGAAGATGCATTTATGAATTATACAGACTGCAAGCATTTTAGGGTTAAAAATGAAAATAACAACATGGCCCTGGTCTCCGTGAATACAGTAAGAAACAATGGTAACTTTAGCCACATTTAACAGCACAACGTGCTAACAAAACACATTCAGAAAGACAATTTGCAAACATCACGAAATGGTTGTAGCTAAACTGTGCAGCTGCACTCCAGGACCAGTGTTACTGGTACACCGTTGTCGCAAAAACAAAATGGCGAAGATGTGGGTGGAAACATACAGATTAAGAAGCAGTAATATTATAATAAGATCCCCTTCCTTTGTCACAAGGGGATTGAAATCTGTACGGCTCGTTTTTTCACATGCTTGCAGAGAAAGGCTTACCAAAACAAAGTTACTGGGTTGTCCTTTTTCATGTTTTTTTGGGATGGTAGATGCACTGGGGACCCGATTATAGCACTTAGATTTTCATGATATGTCCCCTTTAAAATTAAGTAAAAAAAAAATATATATATATATATATA
>RJVU01017170.1:568268-593012 GCA_003731715.1 Anabarilius grahami
AAAAAAATAAAAAAAATAAAACTTAAAAATATTATAATTTAAAAAAATTAAAAAAATAAAAGATTTGGACCCCATTTTTTAGTAATGAAAAATAAAAAAAACTACTTTTGTGTTCCATAAATGAAAGAAAGCTATATATGTTTAACAGGGACTATGAAATTTGTTCACCCCATCATTCGTATGGTTAAGTTAAAATTAAGTAATTAAAAAATAAATGTTTTTGCTATTGAAAAGCAACTGAAATCATAAAACTCATAGGATTTAACAACAGTATATTAAAAGTTTAACAAAAATTTTATTTTTAGGACCCTCTGAAATCTTCCATGTTTTCCATTTAAATTTTTATGGATTCCGTTTTAATAGTTTATTTAAAATGTAATAATCAAAAAGCATGTCTAATAAATTGAATTCATAAAAACAACAATTAATTAAACATTTTTAGGGCCCTATGAAATGTTTTTCCTCTAGAAATTCTGTGTTGTGTATTTTAATTTTTTGAAAATGAAAACATGGAAGACAAAATTGTGTTTATTACTTAAAATAAGATTTAATAATAATTGATTANAAAATATATTTTTATTAGGATAAGTATTATTACTATTATTATTAATACTTTGAGATGTACATCCTACTGTACATAACATTATTTCTGTCAGAATTTCTGTCAGAAGTTCTATGTCATGAAGTCCTTTGAGTTTCTTTGTGTATATGATATGACGGTAGTTTTTATCATATTAAAAGATACAATGCAGGTGAATTGACTCTGAGAGCAGCTCTGGAGATGAAGTTCATGTGGAGTGTCCTCTTATATTAAGATCCTGACAATACAACAGTATGTGTAGTAGATGAAACCACACCGTTTTTTGTGACATTCCACGCTATACTGTAAAATCCATTTTTATGATTGGATTCTGTGATTCCACCCGCATTTTCTACATTGTGGAAATCTTAGGGCCCTAGTTTAGAATGACACGAGGGTGAATAAATTCTAACAATTTTCATTTGGCTACATATCCCTTTAAGATGAGTTACTGGCTTCCTCAGACTAGTCAGGAAGGCCCATGAGGTCACCCGTTTATAGCTGTGCTGCACAACATGGGTTAATGTGGCATAGGTGACTTAGCTCCCCTTCGTTTAGAGAGCCAAAACCGCTTAGCTTAACGCCGCTACACATCGCTGACAACTGTTCACGCTCGCCTGAGCAAGCAATCCCTCACACCACGGCGAGAAAATGAAGTTCAAAATGAGAGGAAGAATCAGAAGGGGAGGGGAAAAAAGCAGAGGAAAGGTTGAAGATGCCCAGTACAAGGTGAAAATGAGATGAATAAAACATAGCCACATCAATGAAGGTGTAAATAAATAAAGGAATACTTGTTGCGGGAAGTAACGCCTGAGTGGACCCGATATTGGGATTCGTTTGAGACGATTGAATAAAATGGAAACGTAAACGAGCCCTTGAGGCATGAGGGTGAATACGGATGAAGGGATGGGGGGGTGTTTACTGACTTTTATATAAGTGGTTGAGTCAAGCCCTGGCATCTCCCTCCTATTCTTTCACTCCTGTCACACATTCTGTCCTCCCAGTCTTGACAAGGGAGCAAAATGTGAAGGATGAAGAGGAAGAGAGCGGAAGACATTAAAACAGCACAAAAAAGTGAAACATGACACAAAGAAAAGGCAAGAGATATCTTGGGATATGAATTGATAAGAAGCCATTTGAGGAGCGTTTCATTTGCATGAAAACGTCAGGGCTTTTAATATATTGATAGCCTCCACTCACATCACACAGGCTTCATTTGAAATTCGTTCACGCCACGTTTCAGAGCAAAGGGCTGATTCGCCATACAAAACTCCAATTATACAAATCCCACTGAGTGTAGAGCTGGTCACACATATGAGAATTATGATTCCTGCTGTTCTTATTGTCCCTGAGGAGGACGGAGGGAGGAATAGACCAGCGCACACGTCGGCTGTCATTCACTCATCTTAAAGACGGAATGGAGACACAACTTGACCCTATTTATGTTCTTAAGAAGTGCATATTTCTACCTCAGAGTAAAAATAAATAAAATGCAAAAGTGATTATATCTTTATCATTAATTGGAACTTCACATCTCAAAATTGCAACTTTATATGTATCACCAAGGCGACTTTATTTTCATAATTTTGACTGTTTCTCATAATTTCCATTTTATTTCTAACAATTTCTATAACTTTATTTAGTGTAATTGGTCACTTTAGATTAGGGTCCAATTCTCACTGTTAACTAACTATTAACTATGACTTTTGCCTCAATAAACTCATAATTACTGCTTATTAATAGTTAGTAAGGTAGTTGATAAATTTAGGTATTGGGTAGGAATTGGGTGGATTAAGGGATTGTAGAATGTGGTAATTCTATGGTAATTCTAATACCCAGAATAACACATTAATATGTCCTTTATAAGAACTAATAAAAACAATATCATAGTAATATGCATGCTGATAAGCAACTAGTGAATAGTGAGAATTGAACCCTAAACTATATTATTACCGTATAATTTCAACTTTTATTTCTATATCTGCAATTATATTTCTCCTAATTGCAATTTTATCTCACAACTGTTACTTTATATCATACAATTGTGACTCTATAGCTGTTCACAAGAAGATAAATAACTATAAAGATAGCTACATTCTAAAAATGCTGGGTTAAAAACAACCCAAGTTGGGTTGAAAATGGACAAAACCAGCAATTGAGTTGTTTTAACCCAGCGGTTGGGTTAAATGTTTGCCCAACCTGCTGGGTAGGTTTATTTAGCTCAACTATTGTTTAAAAATTACTGTATTACTTGCTTAAAATGAACCCAAAGTATGTTGGAAATGAACATTTATTAATAAGGTTTAATGAATAAAAATTAAACAATAAACATTTATTAAATTGCTTTTTAATTAATGTTTACCTTTTGATGATTATTGTTGCCTCTAGTAATTATGTGTAATTTCTAATTTCCAACCTTTTTTGGGTTCATTTTAAGCCAGACATATAGTAATTTTTAAACAATAGTTGGGTTAAATAAAACTGCCCAGCACGTTGGGCAAACATTTAACCCAACCGCTGGGTTTGTCCATTTTCAACCCAACTTGGGTTGTTTTTTAACCCAACATAGAGTGTATAACGATAGCTATTTTAGCGTCCACACCAGGGGATTATATCATTCTGTTTATTCTAAACATGCGCTGCAGTTTTGTCATCTGTCAATTGAAATGCTTGAGCTCTTAAAGCAGGATGGATTCTGATTGGCTGTCAGTGTTTTCCTTGGTGTGAACCGGCCTGTTTCCTAGAACAATCTTATATGTAGGTTGTACTTGATTTTATTAGTTGAAATTTGACTGGACCATAAAAAGTAGGCTGTGAAAACATTGGTTATTATTATATTCTCCCACCCATAGAGTTTACACTTCAAATTAAAAAAATAAACAAACAGGTTAAGATACGAAATAAAGTTACATTTTCAGATATTACTGAGATATTACTGTAAATAATATTAATGAGAAAGTGTTTGCAACTCGTTTTACTTCTGTGATGCATTTAATCATATTTACGAGTGAAATAAGATATTGAATGAATCAAAATGTTGGGCGGGGAAGCGTGATTTCTGTATGACAGGTTGCTGGAAGAGAGGAGCTAATAATTAAAAAAAAAAACAGGAACTTAATTTCAGAGGTGGAGCAAGTTACTATATTTTGATACATCATATTTGGAAAATCATGCACTGATCAGTTGTTCACAATAAGACCAGGAATGTGTATTAAGGGAGCAAATAGGATCGGTTTTCATTTCACATCGACAACCTGAAATTAGCTCCATTCCTTCTCACGTCCATTATGCTCTTGTTCCCTGTCTCATCGCTCTCTTTCATCCTCTCCTTCGTTCTGAGTACCACCCTGATGAGGCATTTTAATGTCTTGCTTGGTGCGATATCCCTCCAGCGATGTGAAATTTGTTTGTCTTGCTTGTCATTGCGGAATCGGTCTCAATCGGACTGATATGACACTGTGAGCTCCCACACGCTGCCTGCTGCATAATTCATCCCTCCGCAGGACGTACATGTGGATTTTGTGTATCATTAAACTCTCACCACAAGGACAACATAGCTGTCAAGGCAATTGAAGAGCAAGCTCAAAGCTGCGTGTCGGGGGGTCTGTGCCGCCCAGCCGTGGGCAAGTGCTGCCGCATCCCACGAGTCTCGGCGGGCGAGCACCTGGGCGAGTCTTGAGTGTGCTGGACTGATGGAGTGTGAAGTCAGGCCTGCTCCGCTCTCTACTGGAAGTGACTTCCACTTTTCATCTCCCACTAAGCTTCTGCCTCATTATCCAAATGAGATATTAGCATGTGCACATCGTCCTCTCCATATTTTTTTTTTTCGGCCTCTTTCTCTGCTGGGTGTGTGAGAGATACTTTTTTCTTTTTTCTTTTTTTTTTTTAGGAGAGAGAAACAGCTACAGCCAATCTATTTTAGGTTGCTTGATTAGAGCACTTTTCTGTCCTTTGTTGACATATTTCCTGTTGAAACAGGAAGTTTGTGTGGGACTCTCTCCATCAGTGTCCGACTCCGGTTTGAACAATGTAAGGCTGAACACCGTTACTGGCAATCATCATTTTGGCTGCGTGAGATTGTCCAGCTTTGTTTTTTCTGAGCAACTAAAGCGCGAACTGTTAAAACTCCACCCTCTTTTGGAAAGCAGGCCAGGAGCAGCAGCTCATTTGCATTTAAGGGGGCACACACAAAAACAGCGTGTTTTTGCTCACACCCAAAAAGGTGTAATAATTTGACAAGCTATAATAAATGATCTGTGGGGTATTTTGAGCTGAAACTTCACAGACACATTCTGGGGACACCAGAGACTTAAAGCTAATGCACATGGCTAAAAGTACAAAACTTGCGGAAATGACATAGCCTTTTTAACAAGCAGAATTTAGCTAGTGAAGCAGGACAGTGTGAGGAGAGACAGAAAGCATTAGTAGAGTAGAAAGAGGAACGGATCATGAAGAAACCTAGAGCCGGGACTCCAACTTGGAGCATGTTGGAGCTTTGCTCAGAAGACAGCGATCTTCCTAATTAACCTGGTTTACCATAAAAACTTGCTAGTTAATCTGGTTAAGAGAGAACTTCCAAATTATATATTCAACCCAATATATACAGTACATGCAATTATAAAATGGTTAGTTCCTGTCCTTGATTCTGTGTATCATTATACAACACCCTTAGCAACCACTCTTAGCAACGTAAACTGTATGTTCTCAATTAATATTGTTCATTGAAGCTTACTGTATTATGTAGAAGAGTACTGTGAGAAAACTATCGAGTGAGCGAGTTTATTACCTGCAGATTTAGCATTTTCCTTCAGGTCAGTCTTATGTTCATAATAAAAAATCTGCTTAAATGTCCGATGTATTATCTTGTCCTTTTAACAGTTAAGGGGTTTTCCCATGACTGACAGCACTAGTCAAAGCATTTGAAAAATAAAAAAAAACTACTTTTGTGTTCCATAAATGAAAGAAAGCTATATATGTTTAGCAGGGACTATGAAATCTGTTCACCCCATCATTCGTATGGTTAAGTTAAAATTAAGTAATTCAAAAATAAATGTTTTTGCTATTGAAAAGCAATTGAAATCATAAAACTCATAGGATTTAACAACAGTATATTAAAAGTTTAACAAAAATTTTATTTTTAGGACCCTCTGAAATTTTTAGGACCCTCTGAAAACCCCTTAACCCCAGTTAAGGGGTTTTCCCATGACTGACAGCACTAGTCAAAACATTTGTCAGTTGCGTTTTGTTCCGTGTTCACAACAGTTCAGTGTTTTCAATGTAAAAGTTTTTGCTACTGACACACTTATAAACACTCACACAGTCTTTGCCGCCATCTAATGGCGTAATAATGTAACTTCTGTTGCTGTTCACGGTCAGGGACTATTTTTTCCGGCGGAAGGAAGGCTTTTAGTGAAAGTTTACATCATGAAAGTTGCATTGATAAATATTTTTGGCTTTAATATTTGTATTGTGTGGTAACCGTTTTATAAAAGCAATAAGGTACTCGAGGCTAGTGCTGTATCGTGAATAAGTCACTTTTCTTTAGACATTAGTTCAGGAAGGTGAGGGAGGGATATACTGTTAGTTATTTTTAATTTATTTTTAATTTTTCTTTTGTTATTTCCACATCATGAGCCAAAATCACATAATTCTACTTTCACCCTGACAGCATAATACATTAAAATGATGTTAGGAGAATTTAGCTATAATTAAGCTGTTTTTACCCCCTTTCTAAAGTTATATTGTCAGGCATTTTGCCATTATTTTGACAGGATGGTTTGAGGAGAGACAGAAAGCATTAGGAGAGGAGAAAGGGGAACGGGATCATGAAAAAAAAATCAAACTCAGGGCACCCGAAGCACTGTTGCACAATATGTTGAAGCTTTGCTCACAAGGGTTTTTGACTGCTTCTTCATAATTAACCTGGTTTACCATGAAGACCTGCTAGTTAAGCTAGGTAAAAAGCACCCAGCATTCGTAGCAAAAGCAATTTTTTGTTTTGTTTTTTCACAGCAGAGTCTTTTAAATGAATAGCAAAACGTCCTTTTAAAAACACCCATATTATATGGTCTCAATAATATGTATAATATATCATATTTTAGACATATGAGACCAAAATCTTGCATATACTCCAAATGGTTTAAGAACAGCTTGCTATGTACTTTGGGTATGCCTTTTTTAGGCGTTTTAGGCATTTTTACAGAAATTCAATGTGGTTAATTCAGTGTGTTATTTGCCATTTCTTTGTAATTATTTGTGACATTTACTTGGAATTCCTGAGTAAAAATTGCTTCAAAGTTAATCCTACACATAATTTTATTCACGATTTGTCCCATTCATTTCAATACAAGTCAGTTTCCTCCTCCTCTTCCTCCTACCGTCTCTGCTCCATCACAGGCAGATGTGAATGTTCTCGAAGGGAGCAGCACGACTGAAGACATCCACTACGCATATCTGCGATTTATGACGCCCCTGTCCCCTCCTTCCACAGAGGCCATTTTCTGCTCTCTGTGGGAGGAGATTTGCTGTCTGTGATGGAGTATTCACACTGCAGGACACACAGCCAGTGCGGAGTTTTCTCTGGCAGTGATCAGCCTCCTGTGCTCTTTCCCCGTCGTCTTCCCTTCCCCTCCTCCTGTCATCACGTTGTCTGTTACTGTTGTGAGCATCAGTCCTGGGAGGGTGTGTAAGTGGGTCAGACAGTAACCCAGGGTCAGAGCCTCAGCAGTGAGTCACTCATTAGGCAGAGCGTACCAAAATTATCCAGGAAAAAACAGACCCAAAAACAACACAGAGGAAAGCTAGCATACTGCTTATTGTGCAGTGTGTACTGCACACTACTTACTATATATTTTAAATGCAATGCAATGATAAGCATAGAATTTAGTCAGGGTAGCGCCATATTTATTTATTTTTTAAAGGAATGAAAATGAGGTTGTAAGGGATAGAAGTACAGTGTGTTCTGTGGATTGTGCTGTTGTTCAAAGTCACTATGAATTTAAAATTTAAATTTTTTTTTTTTTTATGAAATATTGCAGTATTTATTATGCCGACTTTAACAACATATCGATTATTTCGCTGATTTTCAGCAGACAATAACCTCAATAAAACAGTTTTGAAAGTTTTGAAATTGACATCTAATCTAGGACATGTATTCATTGCATGCCATTGTCTATCCCTCACAGCCTTGTTTTTATCCATGTGAAATTCAGTATGGTGTCTACCCTGATGAAGCTCTATTGGTAGTAACCAAGGAGGTCAATAATTCCATATACCAAACATTGACCCCTTGGTAAAAGGATCAATGACGTGACTTGACTATCAGTTTTTTTAAACTTCTGAATTTACATTTATTTTAATAAAGTTTTTTTTTTTGACTTTCAGTCAAAAGTTTTTGACTTTAAAATAATGAATTAAATTAAAATAATAAATATTGAAGAAAAATCTTCTTAGTTTGGCATAATCCATTATTGTTATTTCTTAGAAAACAAAACAAAATCTTTAGTGCTTGTGAATATTTGAATGTGGTGCAACCAACAAATCAAGAAATGTTATCACATTTAAGTAGTTAATATCATATTTAATCATGTTGAGGTCAATAAGTCTCTCAAAATAATAGATCATTTTACCAATATGGCATGGTCACTCTCTAAAAACTCCAAATAAAACAAAAATGTTTGAATTAATAATTCAATAATTCAAAAACTTTTTATTATTTGAAAAACATATTTAAAACATTTTTGAAAATAATGATGAAGATTTATTCAAGGTTTAAGGAAATTATGTTACTACATTTTTCTTGATGATTGATTTTAGTAGGGCTGCCCTCAACTAAAGATTTTTCTGGTCGACTAGATTCTCAATACTGTGTGTGGGGACCTGGATGATCCACGATTGTTTTTTTGTTTTGTGATGGTTGTTCATGAGTCCCTTGTTTGTTCTGAGCAGTTAAACTGAACTCTGTTCTTCAGAAAAATCCTCCATGTCCTGCAGATTCTTCAGTTTTCAAGCATTTTTTGGCATATTTGAACCCTTTCCAGCAGTGACTGAATGATTTTGAGATCCGTCTTTTCACACTGAAGACAATTGATGGACTCAAACACAACTATTAAAAAAGGTTCAAACATTCACTGACGCTCCAGAAGGAAACACGATGCATTAAGAGCCGGGGGGTGAAAACTTTTGAATTCAAATATCAAGGTAAATTGTACTTAATTTTTCTTCCGGGAAACATGCAAGTATCTTCTGTTGCTTCCGAAGGGCAGTACTAAATGAAAAACAATGATATTTAAACAAAATAAGAAAAATTGTGACATCTTCATCCTGTTCAAAAGTTTTCACCCCCCGACTCTTAATGCATCGTGTTTCCTTCTGGAGCATCAGTGAATGTTTGAACCTTTTTTAATAGTTGAGTTTGAGTCCATCAATTGTCTTCAGTGTGAAAAGACGGATCTCAAAATCATTCAGTCACTGCTGGAAAGGGTTCAAATATGCAAAAAATGCTTGAAAACTGAAGAATCTGCAGTACCTGGAGGACTTTTCTGAAGAACAGAGCTCAGTTTAACTGCTCAGAACAAACAAGGGACTCAAGAACAACCATCACAAAACAAAAAAACAGTCATGGATCATCCAGGTAACCACACACAGTATTGAGAATCAATGGTTCACATACTTATGAATGGGGCCATTTGATTAAATTCAGCTATTGTTTTGTCTTGTGAACTAAATGCAAACATCTTTTATGTAGAGCATCATACTCAGGACAGTACTAAATAAAAAATAACATGCATTTTGTATGATCTCTCTTATTTTATTAAAATTATTCACATTTTCACAGATTCTGCAAGTGGTTCACATACTTTTTCTTGCAACTGTATCATAATATATCATAATAAAGCCTTTAATGCCTACATAGCCTAATCAGTGTTCAAGCGCCACAGCGCACCATCAGAAGTAATGATTATGAATGCGTCTGGGGAAAACAGCAAGGAGATTGCTTTAACATTTTAATAATTAATTGATAAACTAGTGTTTTCTGTATTTTCGGCTGCAGTGATGAAGTTGACGATGCTGACTCGTCATCTCCGCAGTAGTGCAGACACCTATATGCGTGTTTCATATGAATTACATAACCTGAGGATATTTGTTTTCCATTTGAATTGATTCATTTAAAAGTAGACATTTCGTTTTCTATAGATATATTTTTCATGTCTGTTAGGCAGGTTTACATGGAGTTTCTGTTCTTTTTTGGCGCACTTAAGTTCACAGAGAGACAGCAGAAAGTGCACCCTGTTTGCTTTCATTAATTTACAAAAGCACAAGTTTTGTCATTATTGTGAGTGCACACAAATAAAGTAGACTTTTCACAGATTCAAAAGATGTATTACTCGTATCTGTTTGACCAAATATTGCGGAGTATTTTAAGCGCAAGTGATCGTACCGGCGCCTCCATGTTAGCTGTCATGACGTAAGCACGCTAATATTCAGCTTTCACACTTCATACAAACACTTGAATACCCCACATTTTAACGTTAAAGTGAGCGGCAATGTCAAGTTGCTATTACTTACATGTTTCAGATGATAAGCAATATTTGAGGTCGATGAATGATAGGCGAACATTTGGATGTTCTACACGATGTACTGTAATTGCCACATAGACCAGCTGTTGTCTAAGCGACTAATACAATTTTGGTAGACTAAGCCTCTTCCCGTCGACTAAGAGTCGACTATTAGGGGGCAGCCCTAGATTTTAGAGTCAGCAATGATTTGAGGTACACTAAAAAAATATGTGTAGGATTTACATTGAACCACTTTTTACTCAGAAATGGCTAATTTCTAGCCTGGATGCCAGCCGAACTTAGCCCCGCCCACAACAGGGGAGTTCGGGGAGTTCGGTCTGGACTCGATCCGTAGAGGAGTAATTATGCCCGAACAGAAACTGTTCGGACCAATCACATTGTCAGGGCGATGATTGACAGATATCACCAGAAACGTAATCAGCCACGTCATCAAAGAGCGCTTGGGTTGAATTAGTTTACAACAATGATGGCTGGTGTTGAAGAACCTGAAGAACTGATATGTGTAGATTCCGCCATCGCGTCCGTTATAGACGACATCGACAGCGCATTAATTTTAAAAGAGGAACAGAGGACCGCCATCAAGGCATTTGTCGGTGGGAAAGATGTCTTTGCTAGCCTGACGTGGTCATACTCAATTTGTGTGCAGTTGAGTTCTGTTGACAACTATGCGTCGCTCAACACACGTCACTTACTCTGTAGCTCTGATTGGTTGTAGGTCTATCCAATTGAGGTCTTTCCTGGATCGGTTGAAATACGCCCCCATAATCAAAGCCCAATGGAGCAGTATCAGACTCATATTCGAACTAGAATTGAGTATGACCACGTCAGGCTAGCTAATTTCACAAATAATTACAAAGAAACGGCAAGTAACACATTGAATTAAACAACATTTTGAAGTAGAATGACACAATAGTAAAACACTTCTATAAACTTTGTTCTATTTACAACTTCAATTATTTATTTATTTTATTTTATTTTTTTATATAGTGCATGTCTGTAGCACAAACTGCTAAACATACTATCCCCCAGTTTCACAGACAAGGCTTAAGCTAGTCCTAGACTAAAATGCATATTTGAGCTGTTTTAACAGCAACTATCTTAAAATATGTCAGTGTCATTGTTTTGTCTCAAGATGCACATCAGTAATGTTTTTTTTCTAGTGTACGTTAATAAATATCTTAATTGAACTAAGGCCTAATCCTGGCTTAGGTTAAGCCCTGTCTGTGAAACCGGGCCTATATGTTCAAGTTTAACATGTATGGTTATTGGGGTTTGTACTAATCTCTAACCCTAAGCATTACCAGTAGTGACGCTTGCCTCACTTCTCTCCTCTCTACTGACGCCAGCTGCTTCTGACAGCCTGATGAAGGGGACATGTTTGCATTTGACAAACAGCACAGCTCATCTGCTAAAAAATGATTATTAATTCGGTCTTGTTTGGGTCAGGATCTCATGCGTATCAGCTTAGAAACGTCAAGCTGCGCCTTTATCTTGTTCTGCAAGAGCAACGCATGGGCAGTTATGATGCTCAGTCATTCCGATTATCTATCAGGAAGAGAAATTGTTTGATACGAGGATGCCACAACTAAATGAGATTAGACCAGCGCTTGGTTAAGATGTCTGAAAATCCAACCCGCTCTTTGGAGAAAATATCTCATGAGCTGCGGATGCCAGCACGAGTTCAGGTTAGAGCATAAAATGTGTCATCATCTCTCTATGTCAACAGTTTTCTGTCATGTTATCACTTTCAGCGCAGGCTTACGTTTAAAGGTTGATTTTTTTTTTTTAGAACTGACAGTTAAAGGGTTAGTGCACCCAAAAAATGAAAAATCTGTCATTATTCACTCACCCTCATGTCATGACTCGGTGCTGTTATAGTTAACTAATTCTAAACCACCAAAAATGAATAAATAATAATAATAAATACATTTTAAAAAAAATGTATTTGTTTCTAAAATAAAATAAAATAAAAAATTAAAGCTAACATTTCTCATTTTCATTTAGTTTTGATATACTCAGATAAAAATAATATAAAAATCAATAAAAACTTTAAAGATATATTTAAAAAAAAAATACACAGAACAAAATTACTAAAACTTTAACAAATAAAAAAATTAAAACTAATTCATAATATTATTAAAAAACTATAATAGTATTCCGGTGACACTACACTCTAAAAAATGTTTGGTTAAAAACAACCCAAGTTGGGTTGAAAATGGACAAACCCAGCGATTGGGTTGTTTTGACCCAGCAGTTGGGTTAAATGTTTGCCCAACCTGCTGGGTAGTTTTATTTAACCCAACAATTGTTTACAAATTACTATATGTCTGGCTTAAAATGAACCCAAAATAGGTTGGAAATTAAAAATCAGACTCATAATTACTAGAGGCAACAATAATAATCAAAAAGATGAGCATTTATTAATAAGCAATTTAATAAATGTTTATTGTTTAAATATTATTCAAAGAAAGTATTAATAAATGTTTGTTTATTAAACATATTAATAAATGTTAATTTCCAACATATTTTGGGTTCATTTTAAGCAGAAATACAGTAATTTTTAAACAATATTTGGGTTAAATAAAACTACCCAGCAGGTTTGGCCAACATTTAACCCAGCCGCTGGGTTAAAACAACCCAATCGCTGGGTTTGTCCATTTTCAACCCAACTTGGGTTGTTTTTAACCCAGCATTTTTTAGAGTGTAATATAACATTGGTATGACTTTCTTTATGAAAAAGAACACAATAAAAGCAAAGATTATTTACTCATTGAGGGTGAGTAAATAATGACAGAATTCAAATTTGTGAGTTAACAATCCTTTTTAAAAACGCAAAAATAAACTTGTACAGTAAGTGTTTAATTGTCAGTGCGTCTTTACAAACTGAGGGACAAGTCGAAATTATTTTCTGAAGTAATTGGCAACATACCACAAACATTGTCAATCAGGCGTGACTTCGAACCCTGAATATTAGACCATATTTGACTAAAGCGCAAAGCCTTGTAAGGAAGAAAGGAAAGGAATGATAGCTAGTAAGAGGATGGAGTAAAAGTGAGAGAGAAGGAGCCTTTTGTGTGGCTTTCTGGAGAGAAAGTTTGCTTGTTGAGTTTAGCTCGCTGATGAGGATTTATCCTTTGTGGCAGCATTACATTTCCATGACTTCACAACCGTGGGCAAATCCAGTCAGGAGAGTAACAAGCAATTTCTGTCTCTCTCTCTCTCTCTCTCTCTTTCTCGCTCACCATCTCTCACTACTGAGTAAACACATCCTCCTCCATTACCGGCCCTCCCTAACTCTCTTTTTATGTCACTCTCTTTTTGCTATTCTCCCTCTTTTTTTTGGGCTCATTCACTATATTCTGCTCACAGCTCTCGTTGCTCGATTTCCCTATCTTTATATTGGCTTTCATCTAGTGTTTCTGCCTCTGTTGGACAGTTTTCTGTATCAGAGCATGATGGTGATGGAGGTTAGGAATGTGAATGGCCTCCTGCACAGTGATGCTGCTTGTATAGACATGCTCATACACATCAAACAGCAGCAAACCCTTAAACAAGAATCACCTAGTAACAGGCTAGGTTTATTTATTTATTTAAAAATCTAAAGTTATTTCAATCTTTTAACAGTCCTACACTCTAAAAAATGCTGGGTTAAAAACAACCTAAGTTGGGTTGAAAATGGACAAACCCAGCAATTGGGTTGTTTTAACCCAGTAAATGGGTTGTTTTAACCCAGTGGTTGGGTTAAATGTTTGCCCAGCCTGCGTGGTAGTTTTATTTAACTCAGCTATTGTTAAAAATTGCTGTATTGTATGCTTGAAATGAACAAAGTATGTTGGAACATTTTATTTTATTAATAAGTTTAATGAATAATAATTAAACAATACACTCTAAAAAATGCTGGGTTAAAAACAACCCAAGTTGGGTTGAAAATGGACAAAACCAGCGATTGGGTTGTTTTGACCCAGCAGTTGGGTTAAATGTTTGCCCAACCTGCTGGGTAGTTTTATTTAACCCAACAATTGTTTACAAATTACTATATGTCTGGCTTAAAATGAACCCAAAATAGGTTGGAAATTAAAAATCAGACTCATAATTACTAGAGGCAACAATAATAATCAAAAAGATAAAAAGATGAGCATTTATTAATAAGCAATTTAATAAATGTTTATTGTTCAAATATCATTCAAAAAAAGTATTAATAAATGTTTGTTTATTAAACATATTAACAAATGTTAATTTCCAACATATTTTGGGTTCATTTTAAGCAAGAAATACAGTAATTTTTAAACAATATTTGGGTTAAATAAAACTACCCAGCAGGTTGGGCAAACATTTAACCCAGCCGGTGGGTTAAAACAACCCAATCGCTGGGTTTGTCCATTTTCAACCCAACTTGGGTTGTTTTTAACCCAGCATTTTTTAGAGTGTACCCATTTATTAAATTGCCTATTAATGAATGCTCACCTTTTGATTATTATTGTTGCCTCTAGTAATTATGAGTCTGATTTTTAATTTTCAAACTATTTTGTGTTCATTTTAAGCCAGACATATAGTAATTTCTAAACAATATTTGTGTTAAATAAAACTTGCCAGCACGTTGGGCAAACATTTAACCCAACCGGCTTTGTTAAAACAACCCAATTGCTGGGTTTTTCCATTTTCAAACAACTTGGGTTGTTTTTAACCCAGCATTTTTAGTGTAATATTCCATAAATACAATTCCATACTTGAGCTCTAACTAAACACAAAGGTAAGAGACCATGATAGTGACATCTTTTTTACATTAGTTTCAGCAACAGCACAATTTAATTTGGGGGGAAAATAAATAAATAAAAAATCTTGAAACCATTATTTCCATCGCATGAGCCAAAATCACATAATTCAATTTTCTCTCAGGCAGCATAATGCACTGGAATGGTGTTAGGACTCGGGACAGGAGAATAAACGCGATGGTCTACTGAGGATACCCAAATGATGAAAGTTTAGAGAATGTTTCGGTTATGACTAGTAATAACTAGATTTTCTGTGGTTTTTAAGGTGTTCTGATTGTTGTACAGCTGCTATGGTGTTCTGGATGGTTAATTGTTAATAATTATGTTATAAGCACACTTAAATTATGGTTGAAAGCATAATAACTGGGAGTGTGAGTGATAAAATATGCCCTAGTTAGTAAACAGTAACAGTATTTCATACCCCTGAACTCCCCCGGAGTCTTTCTCTCGCAAACATATTACAAGATAAACACCCGCACATTCGCACAATGCTGTTTTCTTCACACACATATTCGACACTATCTGGTGAGAGCTAAATTCAGAAGTGTCGTCAATCTCACATGAGACGAGCAGAGCAGCTCATCAGCTCATTTAGATTTATGACAGTGATGGCAGCCGCCTGATCCCTGACTGACTTTTATTTTATATTTATTTTTTTATTCTGTGTATTTATAGATGGTGTTCTGTGAATACATGTTCATTATAAAGTAGCTGTCAAGCATCTGTTCAAGTCAGTCTCTTTATTAGCGTGCAAGCTTAGTGTTTATTTATTTACTTTCATTTACATATTACCTCCATGGTTCTCAGAGAACATATGTTAGACCGCGTTTCTTCGCTAGTAATTGTCAGAACAGATTACACACATTGAAAGACATGCTGGTATGGAAGAAAATGAATGTAAATAAATGTAAACGCTAGCTAGAAATGAATAAAAAATGTTGTCACAGCATTTTAAAGCCGGTTAATGAAACGGGAAGACTGTGATGCTGCATGTCACGCGTTATAAATTCATGTGCTTTGATTGAATTATAGTGTTTCATGGTTCTTCGACCAGTTAATCCCACCAGGGTTCTGGTTGTCCATTGCAACTCAAGGTTACGACAATATCTGCATATTCCCAGAGGCTTGTTAATAGGCGGTTTCTTTTGTCAGCTTTAATGGTATCAGGGCAGTTGGAGACACACTGCGAGTGAGGTTTTATCTATCTTCTGGCAGGTGTAGCCTTTGGCGACGTGGCATTGAAGTCTGAGATCCCCCACGGCCCATCATGCAACCACGTTACATGTCTGTCACCTCGTTCCGCTTCCCTGCCATCCGATAAAGAAAAGCAGCCAGAGACTGCTGAATTATTGGTGATGTGGTAATATGATTACTCCAGCGTGATTAACAACAGGCCCACACACAATGTATGTGGATTTTCCTCTAAAGATGCAGTTCCTGAGGTAATGAGTAGCATAGCAGTTTTTGTTTTTTTCGCTCAGGGCTTGCTAGCTCCCTAGCTAATAAAATATGTTCAAAGAATGTTTTTCTAACATTCCCATTAAGTTATGAAAATTCATTTCTAAATGTTCTCTGAACATTTAGGGATCTATTTTAACGATCTAAGCGCATTTTCTAAAGTGCATGGTGCAAGTGCACTTAGGGCGTGTCCGAATCCACTTTTGCTAGTTTAATGACGGGAAAAATGGTCAGTGCGCCCGGCGCATGGTCTAAAAGGGTTATCCCTATTCTCTTAATGAGTAATGGGTGTGTTTTGGGCGTAATGTGCAAGAAACCAATCAGAGTCTCACCTCCCATTCCCTTTAAAAGCCAGTTGTGCTTTGGTGGATTCGCTATTTACATGGCGGAATTTGCAAGCGGAAAAACTGAATGCTTCTCTAGCAAGGAAATGGATCTGCTCATACACGAGGTTAAAGCACATGAGCAGACCATCTATGGGACAAGCCGGATTCATCTTTATGCACACAATAATAATCTGTTACATTGTAATCCTTTTATTTTTTAATATTTGGCATGTTTGTGTGCTGCTGCACATCCCTGTGTGTAATAAGCAGAGTGTACGCACGTTGTGCACCCGCCTATGGGCGCATATTACTAATGCACTCTTTAAATAACAAACATTTTTTTTTTTTTTAAATGTGCCATTGACTTTAGAGCAGGTTTCAGTTGGTCAATGGCGCAGTCTATTTTAGTTGCCTCAAAATAGCTATGTGCCAACAATGCGCCTGAACACACCTCCTTTTCAGACCAGCATGGGCGCACAAATGGGCACAAATGCATTTGCTATTTAAAAAACATTGTGAAAATGATAACTGTGTCGGGCTGAAACTAGCACAAACACTTGCATCACGCCTGGCGCCGCATTGTACTGGGTGCATGATAGGGCCCATAATGTCATATTTTCATGGTCATACGAACGTTAAGGAAACATTCCATTATATCACTTTTTGTAAACATTTTGAGAACATTTATTTTGAGTGTTCTCTGAACATTACGAACCAAGTAGTAACATTTAAAAACATTAGACGAAGATCCAACTAAAATGTTTCAGAATGAATGCTCCATGAACGATATATAAATAGCGTTTTTGTGCTAACATTTTGAGAATGTTATTAAAGACCAGATAACTCTGAACGAACATTTTATTAATGTTACTGGAATAACGTTTGTTCATAAGGTGCGTTCACACCGTGTCATAATTACCATAATTCTGACATTGCGACTTGTGAAAGGCATTCACATCCTCGTAGAACTCATAATTACAACTTTCTGAGAGCTTCGACTTGTACCATGTGACACTGTACCACCTGACTGCTGCAGATTCATATTGGCGTTGATAATGAGCATCACGTGCTATCATCTTGTAATTACGGTAATTATGACTTGGTGTGAACTCAGCAATAACTTTGAGAGAACCTCGCCTGAATGTTAGCTAAAGTTCTGAGAATGTTCTCTATGCTAACTCTATCAACAGAGCTAGCATTGAGCTACCATAGTTCAGCTGAAATAAAATGAATTTTCAAGGATGTGTTTTTGATAGTGCAAGAGGAAGATAAGAATGGATATTGAGGATCAGAGTCGTGAAGTGCAGTGTGGGATCATCTTTTCTTTCCTTGCCTCAGAACTTTGTCTATAAAGCAAATACTGCCATTGATTAGCTTTGCAAATTTAGGCTTCAAGGGCTTCGTCTATCTTCTCCATACCTTTGATTATCTGAGAGCTCTTGTGTGCCTGATGGAGTCATTTTAAAGACTTTTTTAATTAAAGGATCTATAGGGTACAAAGGAGCTAATAGCAGACTTCAAGGAAAACTTAATATTATTTTATGTCCGCTTGTTCTCGTTTTCATTTAATTTTACCTAATGTACTAAAATAACTAAAACTGAAATAAAAAAAATGTAGCAAAACTATACAGACATATAATAAACTAATAGAAAATAAAACTGTGTATACCATAAAAGTTCAAAAGATTTTGCATGGATGAGGCTTATGTTTTCAAAAAAAAAAAAAACAACAACAAAAAAAACTTGAGTGGCAAATGTTTATAGGCTTCATAAGGGGCTTCCGGATTGAAATAATCTGCTATAATTTTTTCATGGGGGTCATTTTGCAATTTTAATGCTTCTGTCTGGTTAGGGCTAGTTATGGTGTGTCATAAATATAGTAGCAGTATAAACACATGCCTTCAGCAGGAAAAGAATGAGGGGCACAAAACGAGTTTACCAATTAGAGTGATGGAGCGAGAGCTGAGGAGATACTGGCAGAAAGGTGCACTGAAGGAAAGAGGAACGAATTAGAGAAAGAAGACTGGTCCTTTGAACTCTTCCAGTCCTGTGGATTTCTCTCTCTCTGTATAATGAAGCCCCCAGTTCATCTAATCCCATTAAAGGCCAGATTAATACTTGAGAGCTGATAGCTGAGAGAGTGGTCGCACCACCGGCGGCCAAACCACAGTGTGGACACTGACTAAACCTAGAATAGAAAGAGAAGAGGAAAGAGAAATAGAGACAGGGAGAGAGATAGAGTATACATAAATGGGTTCATGTGTTTGAATGGCTTCAACCGTGGAGTGTCACAGTAATTAAACTTCAGAGAAAGACTTCACAAGTCAAATTGTTCCCTTGACCCTTGAATATGAGAAACAGCAGCCTGTTAGTGTTAGCATTTGTCATTAACATTAATGAGAGGTGTTTGAGAATTTAAAATAATGGTTTAATAGAGTTAAAGCAGGAAATGGAATAATTTGTAAGCCCATTATATCGTTAGCCCTTATTTAACCAGGAAAGAAACCTTGAGATTAGAAATGTGCAGTGTCCTAGCTAAGATAGGCAGCTAATTAAGCTACACACAAAAGTTTAAAAATAAAATACAACAATAAATATGTGAAGACCATGCTGAAACAACAGTTTTAACCAGACTATGGTGATTAACTGGTCTCCCAGCCTGGATATACTGGTCTGTTTTCTGGTTTTAGAGGGGTTTTGGGGCACCTGCCAGCTGCTGGCATGGCTACCTTACTGAAAAAAACATAATATGCTGGTTAAGGTAGGTTTTGGAGCTGGTATGCTGGTTTGAGCTGGTCAAACCAGCATACCTGGTCCTATGCTGATCCAATGCTGGTCCATGCTGGTCCTAAACTGGTCCAGGACCAGCATGGACCAGTATAGGAACAGCTCAGGACCAGCATGGACCAGCAAAGGACCAGCACTTGACCAGCATAAACCAGCTAAAACCATTATACCAGCTCCAAAACCTACCTTAACCAGCATATGCTGGTTTTTCAACAGGGTAGGAGGCTAGGAGACTAGTTAAACAACTTAAAAACTATTGGTCATGATGGGTAATCAGCAAAACCAGATTACACCAGCTTATTTATTTAAACATATCAAAGTCATTGTTTGGCCAGAAACATATGGCAGTGGTAACAATCCTCCACACTCTAGGGGGCGACATAGTTAGCTTAAAATAGAAAAAAAAAGAAAAAAAAAAGACTGTGCCTTTATGTTTTTAGCAGCTTGCTATAAACATGTCAGCAGTTTATCTTCAAACTGTTGCTGTCATGAAAGTAGTTCACTTGAAAAAGAAAACTGACCAAAGAAGCAGAAAATTTCTGCTAAAACTCACAACTATGAACGTACTAGCATTGTGTTATGAATCACACATATTTCAAAATGCAACAATGCATGAAATTGAGCTTGTGTAGCTAGAAAAGTTTCCGTTTGTGCACTTTATGTATCTTCTGAAAGGGTGCTATGCCTTTTTCTCTTCCCTATTAGCATTTAACTTTATATTCTTAGATTAAAGGACGAGATGGATTGAACCCCTAGAGGTTTTTTGCTTTTTATGACCGTAATCCTTCACAAGATGTCTGAGCGTGTCAATGAGAAATATCTGACCATCCCCGCGTGTGTGGTGGGTACCAGACGGTGCTCTGCCAGGTCTAGAACGGAAGCTCATTAAGGAGCTGGAATATGTCAAATGCAGCTCACCCTGACCGCCTTATTACTGCCTATATTCAATAAGTCACTGTCGCATAAGGCAGTCAGAAACCTTCACAATGCAGCCGCTGACCTTTTTAACCGGCATATTCTATTAGCGCATGTAAATGGCATAGGCTTCAAGCTGAAAATATGACGTGGAGTGTCTTGCGTCTACTGTTTCGTTGTTGTAAGAAGTTGTATTTTGCTGCTAACGACGCAAAACTTGTTTTGTGAACACAACCTGCGAAGGACACATTTGCAAGTTGTTTGGTGAAGCTGATACAAGATGTTGTTGGATGTCTTAGGCCCGGTTTCACAGACAGGGCTTAGATTAAACCAGGATTAGGCCTTAGTTCAATTAGGGCATTTAAGTAGCTTTTATAAACGTGCCTTAGAAAAAAAAACCATTACTGGTGTGCGTCTTGAGACAAAACAATGGCACTGACATATTTTAAGATATGTCCGTACAAGTTGCTTTCAGTTAAAACAGCTCGAACATGCATTTTAGTCTGGGATTAGGCCTAAATCTTGTCTGTGGAACCAGGGGTTAGTTTCTTACATTGTTGTGTTACATTGAGCCAATCAAACATTCTGATTTGGAGTGGGATTTTGGATGTGACGCAAATAAAAATGAAAAAACCAACAAAATGAATGAATGTTTCAGTAAGCTTAACATAGAAGTTAGCTTGTTGTCGCATTGCAGCTAGATTCAACTGGATTTTTGAATCCTTCAGTTATTTTATGTTATATTAGAGTGTTGGGAGATTTTTGCGCTGACCTGTTGTAACACTTGGAGTGGTTTGGTTATGTTTACAAGGAGTGCCGCACAAAGAAAAGTCTTCAGAAACCGCATGTAAGCGTATAAGCTGTTAATCCAGCAATTGTGAATGATCCGATGCTGAAAAAGTTGCGCGTCTCGGTTTTGTGTATGTGTGTGAGCGTGTTTGAATTTCTTCTCCAACTCTAATTGCTGTTTGCAAATCACAGTGCTTTGGGTACTTTTAAGAAATGGCTTACTGACTTTTTGCATGGGCTTATTACATGCTGTGTCATTTGCTTTCTGTTGGATGCATGTCTTTTATGTGCTTTGAAAACAAAACCACAACCAGTATGTCAACTATAACCATGTACAGTAGCCTTGCTGGGGATTCATGTTCCAGCATGACTATAAAAACCACATCACTGGTTAAAGAGATGCTATGAACTTTTGAAAGCAATAGTGCTTGGTTTGCCTTTCACCTCCAGCATTAGGGCTCTTCATTTAAATCATTGAGTAAAAAAGAAATACATATATTTAATGAATGGCTTAAAAGAATAAAAAAGTATGCTATGAAATGTATTAAATGTAAGCCAACAAGGTCAAGTGCTTCAAATGCAAGCAACCTGTGTTAATGTTGAATCATAATTTTTGAGGTCAATCAGATTTCTAGACCTGTAGACCTATTGTTATGAGTGTATTGGTGCTGATTGTTACTTTAAATGCAAGTTTTACTTCCAGACAGATTAAAGTGCTACAGTGAATAACCTAAATAATCAAGGGTGCCTACGCACTAGAGTTTTCGCTATCATAGAATGCTTCAAATCCATTGATTTCAATAGAGATTGTGTGTCACAAGGACATAAAGAAAAAAAACAAGAGTTTGCAAGAGTAAAGCAACCTAAAGTTGAGGAAAATGTTAACATTTACTGCAACATCAATGGGACTTGAGTGGCGGGTCCACATATCACCTATTAATATTCAACGTCATTCTCACTCCCAAGGCATCAAATAATGGTCAAGTGCCTTTTGCGTCATTATTAAGACAATAAGGGCCAGATTTACTAACAGCTTGTGCCAGCGCAAACCCTCTTTTGGCGTTAAAAAAAACGACTGTCAGGATTTTCTAAAGACACGCAGTGAAAAATACAGCGCTGAAAAGACGTCGAAACCGTTGACCTTATTGCATATGCATTTGTAGGAGTTTCCCATTCATATGCAAAATTTATGGGAGGAGAGTATTTAAATGAATCACACAAGGTGATTTACTAAGGTTTGCGCTTGTCAATTTACTGGTGTTTGCGCCATTATTTAATTATGCGCCAGTCTTAAACCAGACACTAACTGGTAGATTGCATTGGTCATTATGGAAATTATCTGGCTGCGTCTGTGTTCTTTAATGTGTGCATCGTCAGTAGATCACACGCACAGCTTTTCACTCTCATCGGCGCTTTTTTTGGAATTGCGCTCTCACGCTAATTTGCCCTGTTTGTTCCACACAGACATGAAGGGCATGGGAAATTATCATCATCTGATGCATAAGGCAAGCAAATGAAAGCAACAGATTTCCTAGTTTGTCGATACAGTGATCTCTATAAGTACCTTTAGAGTCTTAATATTGATGTGCAAGGCATTGACCGTGCTTCAGTTTTTGACACCTTGGGAGATAGAATGGGTTGTAAACTATGTAAATGTAGTCAATCCAATTGAGTCGTACCCTTCACAGATCAAATTCTGTCCTTATCCTAGTTTTGTATGTGAAACCAATGTCATGTGGTGCAACCTATTAACAAAAACATATCCCAATGGGAAACGTTACGCCCCTCCTCTAGTGAATAGGAGCCCTAAGATTCAAGACTTGTGTTCATTATTGTTTCATTCAAAATGGTTTGGGTGTTTATTCTTGTGTTCTTTCTATAAAATGCATGCTTTGACTGAACTTTCAGCTCTTGCTTTTCTATGTGAAGCCGTCCTAATGGGTTAATTTTGTAGGGTGGGTTGGTGGTTATGGATCGGGGGCTCCTTCCTGTCACCCCTTTTGTTTCTCCTCCCCTATATTCCTTTCCTCATCAAAAATGAGCACCTGCACAAATGCACCTCCTTCCCACCAGAGCACTGACACACTCTCCCCTTCCATCTGTGTTTTCCTACCCAGAATTCCCTAACTTCCCGCCTGTTGGCCGTGAGATCCCACCGGAGCCGCATAGTTCCGGTGCTGCCATCGGCGGCGCAGTTGGCGGGGTGGTACTGCTGGTGGCCGCCATCGGGCTGCTCGTCTTCTTCCTGCGACGTCGCCAGCGCACCTTTAAAGGTGACTACAGCACCAAAAAACATGTGTTCGGGAATGGATACAGCAAGGCCGGTGGCGTGCCTGCCCATCCTCCGATGCCCAAGAACCTGCAGTACCCCGACGACTCGGACGATGAAAAGAAGCCGGCTCAAATTAGCGGGCCCGGCGGTTTCGAGGGCGGCGATCGAGATTTCGACGGCAACTCTGAGGATTTGAAGAGACCCTATTTCACCGTAGATGAAGGCGAAAGTCGCGATTACGACGAACGGACTCTCGCCTTCCAGTACGACCCCGAGCCCGAGATCGCCGACGACATGGTCTCCCAAACCGACGGCTCTGTTATTTCAAAGAAAGAGTGGTACGTGTAGAGTGGCATGCAACGACACGGAAGAAAGATCAACGACCTTTTGCCCTCTCCTGCATCCGACCACACCCACCCACCTCCATCACTAGAACCCTCCCTCCATGTGTTTATCCTTATCTGCACATCCCACCCCTGACCCAGTAACCTCCGCCCCCATCAAAGTCCATCGAAAACAGCTGTAGAAAAATAGCTTGCAGCATCAACACGTCAACATCATTGCACATCCTCATGCTTTTAGATGAACCTGCTGGAACAGCAAGAAGTTTTCCCACTGACTGATGCCAATCAACATCCAGTAAGGCTGGACAGGCAGGTCGCTTGAAAATATTACAGTGTATTATCCTTTTTGTCTCATTTTGTTGTTATTATAAATGTATTAAATGTATAAAAAGAGACTGTAACTGTTTTGGAAAGGGGTATATTGCTGATCATGTTGTGAAAGTCTTACACTGGATGTACAATTATTTTTTTATTGTTTGTCTTTTTGTAATCTCATTAGCATATTACCATTGCTTTTACATTAATAGTTTTGTTCATTTTTATATAGTCTTGCTTTTTATATGGAGTGTTGGTTAACAGAAAATGTGGAACTAAATAGTCATGTAGTCATGTGTCATTATGAGGTCAAAGGTCACATTAACACTATTGTGTTTATTGGAAACATCATAATTCTGCAGTTCTTGGCACAAACGCTGCTTCCAACATCCTAAAGGACCCTTAATGTAGGTTCAGAACTAACGAACAGGGTCCGAAAAATGTGGCATAGCCTGAAAGCGTACAATCCAGTGGGGGAGAAAAAAAAGCATGTGGGTTCTGACTGCTCTCCAAAAACAGTATTTATTTTAAGACCCGGCTATGCTGAGAGCTGAGGAACACATCTGCAGCGTTAGTCATATGCACACTGCAGTCAAGCATGCCGAACG
>RJVU01017170.1:593072-615796 GCA_003731715.1 Anabarilius grahami
ATCACATGCAGTGTTTTCATAGCGATGCTTTCCAAAATCCATTTCCTCTGAAACTCTTAAGACGCAAAAGGATAATCCTGTATAATGTGGTGTTGTTAAAAAGACAGGGTGTTTGTTATTTAGAGTTGGTGATGTGGAGTGGTCAAAATGTTTTAAGATCTTGTAAATATGAACAGGTTCAACGGTAATGTTTAGTTCCACATGGGATTGTCAACCACCATTTAGAGCCTTTTGATGGAAGAAGTTTTTCCAAGAGCAGGTAGCGGGAAAGGCATGGGTCATGGGAATGAAATTGCGGAAAAGTCTCAAGCCAAAGTGAAATCAGAGGTAAACATGGCAGCAACTGGGCATCACAGACAGGCTTGTTATGTACCGCTGGATCTTTGAAACCACAGGATCTGCTGCAAAGCCAGGAATCCTTTCCAAATCCTTCCTGATCCTCTATAAGGAGCAGATCTGTTGGCTACAAATCAGTATGTATTTAAATAAATAAAATGGCTGTTCATCAAGATACTGACACCTGTTTGGCTGCAAAATGTACTAAGCATTCAGGCCTTTTTAATGCATGTGTGTCTTTTTTAATCACTCTTTGTTTGGTTCAACTCTCACTTTTTGCATCAGGGTTTGGTGTTTGTGAAAGGGTGGGCAGTTTTCCACTAAAGGATTTTATTTCCAGAGACAAATAACCTCCCTAACTGCATCCATATCACCCTACAGAAAAAAATGCATTAGTGGAATTTATCATGGCTTGTCCATGAAATATTTAATTCTCTTGCCAGCCTTAAACGGGACTCTGTACAAGACGAGAGATTAGGATGCTGAACCTCTGTAATCACATAGACAATCCAGGAGGATCTGTGAATGGAGGAAACTCCAGATGAACGCCACTTACTAAAGAATTCTTGCCCATGAGCAGGTCCACACTGAATCTGATTGCTTTTTTTTCTGCATTAAAGCTCAGAGTACCACACTCTTTTTGGTGGATGAAGCCATTGTCAAAAGAATCGACACAATAAACAAACTAGAACTTGCAGCCGCAGATTCCTTGTGGTCCAACCCATGAGGAAAATATGTAATAAAAGTAAGTTAAATATGAATAAAAACTTTAATGGTAACCCATGCACATCTTGATTTGACCTAAAACAGACAACATGATGAATAACTGTACATTTGTTGCTTAGCAAACCTTGTATTTTAGCTTAGTAAGGTCAATGTGCAGCGTTATACAAATTGCAGTGCCTATGACGTGTGAGATGTAAGGTTTTATGCTTTTTTTTAGATCTGTAAATATTGTTTTCTTTTTTTTTTCTTTTTTAGAGTTATTGTGTCTTGTCTGCCCTCACTGTACATTTTTACGACATTGACATGATAAACATATGAATCAACAGAAGTTGTCCAGCGCGGTGGAAAGCGTATCACCTGGACTTCGAGTATTATAGAAGCTGTATTTTTACCAGATTTTATAAACCCTCATAAATAGAAATATTCTCTCTCTGCTTCATATGACATGACAAAAATACAAAAAGCAGCACATCGCTGGTCTGTCAGCACTTTGTTAACCAGCTCACAACTGGAAACCTGCTGCTTAATCAAGGCCGTCATTGAAAAGACTGGCATCACTTCAGCTAAAGCACAAGTTTTTGTTCCAGAAATTTATTTAGTACATAATTTTATTTGTAGTTATTTTCATATCGCTTTCATTTCTCTCTCATTCTTTCGCTGACAATGTGCCCCCAGGGTTTTGTCAGTTTAAGGGTTTTTTTTTTTTTATTATTATTTTCTCAAGCTAAGCACAAGTTATCCATCCACCAAATAGCTACTATGGCTTTAAATGTCAAATAAGAGATTTCAAGCGACTACAATTAATATTCATGACCCATATCAGCTGCGTTTTTTGGTTTATTGTTGTTGTTGTTGTTTTTCCCTTGGAGGATCAGTTGATGTTGAGGCTTCTAGCAATGTTAAATAGCATGGGCATACTTAGATTTTTTTGTTTTATATATTGTTCTACAGACAAAATATTTCTTTTTACTCCTTCTTTTATATGTTCCTCATTTTCTTTAGATATAAAGATTTTAGATTTTTCATTCCAGAGTCTCGTGTCTTTCTAACTGCCCACTTCAAAGCCTGACATTCCACTGTAAATAATGTACCTTGGAAACTATAGCTGGGTTTACTGTATGTTGGGGGAACAGAAGTGGTGGAGTTTCAAGTCTGGACGTTGACTGCAAACTGAACTAGAAAACAAATTAGACCGCTCAGACGGCTGGAGATGTATAGCTTATTGCCATAAATCTACTTTGACATTGACTTGGGTAGATAGGTTTTGATATGTTAATGGGTTATGTATAGAGATGTGGGGATGATGCATTACAATGACTTTGTACATAACTTCAACAAAACAAACAAACAAAAAAACAAAAACATAAAGAA
The DNA here is from genome assembly GCA_003731715.1 of Anabarilius grahami. NCBI lineage: Eukaryota > Metazoa > Chordata > Actinopteri > Cypriniformes > Xenocyprididae > Anabarilius > Anabarilius grahami. Next base: position 595,506 of record RJVU01017170.1, read on the forward strand.
AGATCTTGTCTTCATGCAGCCGTGTGAATGTATGTCTGCTGAGGTCGGTAATGATATGAAAAAATATATATATTGTTCACATGTGTTGACCCAGTGAAGTAAACTGTATTTGCTTTAAAACATTAAATGATTTCAATGTTCAAATATGCTTTTATTTGTTATCTTCTCTTTACACTTCACAATTATGCAACAGTGTTTTAGTGTCACATTATATATAGATATAGTTATAATATTTAATCTAATATAATTTTTTAATTCATTTGAATTGTAATATTTAATAATGTTACAACAAAGGCCTATTTAGAGCATACTCAAAATATTTTATAATTGTATTCTCTNTATGGAAAGAAAAAAGGTCTCCATATAAGTTATTGTTTTTAATATCTAAAAGCAATATCACACGAGCAAAAGTGCTGTTTTCCCGAATATCAGCACGTTTACAAATGTGATATTGATTGTATACAACAATTCAATAAACAATAAGTTTATAGGTGTTACGGTAGCTGGTACATCAAGCGCACGACAAGGAGATAGAGTTACTATAAGACTTTACTAGGAGATAAACAGGAATCCACAGGAACATATACCAACATAACATGAGCAATACCAGACAACACAGGACTGGAAACACAGGGCTTATATACAAGGGATAACAAGGAGGGTGATTAGGAACAGCTGGGTGTGATGATTGTGGTGATCAGTTGCCATGGTGATTAACTGGTGGTGGGAAATGGAACAACAACAAGTCCAACAATGAGTCCAGAACAGAGTGCACATGTGACAATAGGCTATTAGGTGACTTACATTTTAGACATTATTGTCTGTTTTTCCTCTATTTTGCCAATGAAAATAGTTCCAAACAGTAACCATTGTGCATCTCCGAGCAACACAGTTTCAGTTTGGTTGCTGAATGAATCCGCGTTTTTGAACAAATCATTCTAATGAATGACTCGGCGACTCACTTGCGCTTTTCCCTGAATGAATCAGCCATTTTGTGCTCAGACTGTTTCTTTGAAATGGGCCTCCAAATTCCGCCTCTGTACAGTATAAACAATAAATAAATACAACAACAATAGGGATTATAGATCAAGATTAGTTTAGCTTGCTTCATTACAAAGTGGCATGTGTGAAAAGTAACAAACTATCTACCAAAACTGCCAAAATAATAACAATACAATATACATACATATGATAATGTACTCATACAGAATATTATTGATTATAATAAAGCAATCAGCCAAGTGAGGCTGTATGTTAGAGCGACCACATGTAAGGGATCAAAAACAATATGACTAAAGTTACACTATGTAACTTTTTCTTGTTCGAAATTAACAAAATTTAAATAATGATTCAATCCGTCATCAATCCTTCTTCCAAAACGTGTTTTTGTCTTACCCTGATTTACTATGGTAAGCCTATTATAAGTGTTTATATTTTAGACCTAGCAGGATGGTTTTTGTGGAAAATTGTGTACATACGTCACTTGCACATGCGTGCAGGGTGCGATTTGAGAAAAAAAACAGAGGGGGGATGTTTTGAAAAGTTTTTTTTTTTTTTTTTCTTGAAAATAAATCATAAACCACAGTGGAGGCATATACCATTTTTGGCAGCTGTTACAGAAACATTTTTACAATCTTCTGATTTAACCTTGAGATTTGAGGTTAGCCCAATAGATAGATTAAATTGCTTCGATATTTGCACCACTATTTACAATGAAACTTAAAATTCGTAATTTCTGATAGGAATGCAAAATCATACAAAATCAGTCGATTTTTTGAATAGAATAACGAGACATAAACCTCTACATTCAATCGCGTTTGGTCCCATTTATTTTTGATCACAGCTGTGCATGCACATACAAACCTTTAGTCCAAAAGCACGCATATATGGAGAAATACACGTTTACCTCATATTTCGTTAGATAGAATGGGGCGTACAGAGTTTCATAATAACAGCGTTCACAAAATGTAGTTTGCTAGTGGGGTTCGGGGCCATGCTCCCCCTTGAAAATTTAGATTTCCCTGGTGTACATATGTGCATTTTAAGATGTTTTAAGGCCAACAAATCGGATAACAATAGCTTTAAAACCATGTCATCAAACACATGAACGCACAGTTTTGAGGCAGCTTTAATCGCATGTTTGGTAATTTACTTAATTTACAACAGAACAACGACGGTGCATGTTCATAGTTTCTTTTGCGCTTTATTTAAGCTATAATAAAGTAATAGTCTGCAGCGCGCGACGCCTTGCAGGTGCTTGAGTGCGTGCCGCGAGCACAGTATAACGGCTGATTGGATAGTCATGTTAATTTATCTGAGTTTTACTGACATAGGCTGACAACATCTCACCTGACCGCAGTTCACTGTTGTTCAACTGAAACTCTCTCGTCGTCACCTAACGTGACCTTTTCCGCACTCGTTTGACTTGCGCCTAGCGCTGAGGCGAAGTTGGAATGCGTGTCTGAAAAGTGTCCCGTTTGTTGTGGTCGTAAAGAGACGGTTCTATATAAACGCAAAGTTTTACTTGCCAATGTTTTAAAAAATATATATATTTTTTTTTAAATTACATTTTTTAAATTTTTTTTTATCCCCACCGAGGATAAAAACAATTCAGCAGAGGCAGGGATACATAGACCACATAGACCCACCACCACAAATCACACCCTGCATCTTGTATCCATAAATATAGAAAAGTTGCTCCGGCTACTGGGAAAGTGGCATAGGTTGACTTGAAGCAGCTAAATCTCCAACCTCCGGGGAATCACCTGTTTACAAAAAAAAAAATAATCCAAACAGAGAAGAATCTGCTGACAAAAAAAAGATAACGCGACAGAGCTCGTAAGATAACGAGAATCAAGATTGGCTTCCGTTTTGTGGATGGTGAGAACTGAGGGATTTGAAATATTGTAAAAGTGACGCAGAGATGCCGTTTTTATTACTAAAAAGATAAGGTATATTATTGAACAAATAAATTGTCATATTAATCTGTAATAGAGTTCATTGTAAAATCTATTGTGAAGGGTTATTTCATCATGGTTGTTGTAGCGCTGTGCTGAAATTTATTTTCAAGTACTGTCTATTAATGGGTAAAGTACGGAAGAGGATTAGGGCCAAGCAATAATAAAAAAATAAAACCATCTCGAGATTAAAGTTGTTAAATTTCGAGAAAAAACTCGTTAAATTTCGAGAAAAAAGTCGAAATAAAATGTTGAGAATAAACTCATTAAATTACGAGAAAAAAAATGTTAAATTTCAAGAAAAAAGTCGAGATAAAATGTTGAGAATAAACTCATTAAATTACGAGAAAAAAATTGTTAAATTTCAAGAAAAAAGTCGAGATAAAATGTTGAGAATAAACTCGTTAAATTACGAGAAAAAACTTGTGAGTTTATGAGTTTATTCTCAACATTTTATCTCGACTTTTTTCTTGAAATTTAATGACATTTTTCTCATAATTTAACAAATTTGTTCTCGTAATTTAATGACTTTTTTCTCGTAATTTAGCGAGTTTATTCTCAACATTTTATCTTGACTTTTTTCTTGAAATTTAACGAGTTTTTTCTCGTAATTTAACAAGTTTATTCTCAACATTTTATTTGAACTTTTCTTCAAATTTAATGAGTTCTTTCTCGAAATTTAACAACTTTAATCTCGAGGTTTTATTATTTTTATCATTGCTTGGCCCTAATCCTCTTCCGTAGTAAAGCTACAGTAAAGTCTCCAGCTAGTCAGCTTGATATCCTTTCTGTAATTCCATCTAAACTGGTTATCTTTTAAACCTAGTAGTGAGTGTTTTATGAGCAGTAGGATAACTATGTTCATCCACACAGTCATGCAGAGCCAAAGCACAACCAAAACAATGTTCTTCCGCAAAATGCATGCAGTTTTGTTTTTTAACCGCTAGAGGGCCAAAAGTTACATAGTGTACCTTTAAAGATACACACATTTTCAATAAACAGTAACAGTTATTATTAATAATTAGAATAAACTTCTTTTTTTTATTGCAATTATTTTATTAATTATTAAGATTGTGATTAAAAGTCCCTGCTGGAATGATTCTGTTATTTCTTGAGATATGTCTCCATCATTTTCTTCCATTATTAAATTAGAGTGATGCTAAGAGATTGTGTATTGAAGTTGGTCACCTGCGGCAGTCCAGAAATATCAGTTCCGAACAGTTGTTCATACCAAAAAAGGTTTTTGTTTTAGATTTTTTCATTTTGTTATTATATATTCTATTGACCATCCAAACATCTAATGTATGAATACCGATGAGTCTGCATAAAATTATTCTCACATTATCTTTCATAAATAGCTTGTTACTCTTGCATTTGACACGGCTTTTAAGAGCTTTTGTCTGTAAAATGTATAATATAAATTAAAAAAAATTGTCTGTATACAACAGAGATGCAACTATAAGCTCCAAAACCTAATAGCAGTAACAGCTGGATGTAGCCTCCCTACCACGCAAACCAATCTATTCTGTCGAGCAGTGCAAATTATAAATTTTTTTCACTTAGAAATCTAAAAAAAAAAAAATTATAGCACTATATTTTTTCTTTATTCACTGTGAATAAGTGATACAACATGCATGGTCTATTTTCACAGCGAGGGCAATTACTTTTCCATCATCCAGTGCTTTTAAATTCAGCCCTTGATCAGTTAAACCACCCCTGAAAGAGCATTCGCAGATGGGAACGAGAGAGTGCAGACTTGCTTGCCAGGGTTCCTGGAGAGCAGCTGTCCCTGTCCGTCTCCTCAAAGCTCTCTTTGTAGCCCCACGGGTTTTCGAAAGCATATTCACTCGTGATAAGCCTAAATGATACGGAATCAGCCTCATTCCCTCCAGAGCGAACGTCCATGCTGTCACTCAGCAGTGCAGGGAAAGAGAATTTGGCTACATGAAGACTCTCCCATGAACGGCACAGCCAGGGTCGTAGTAAGATTGTGAATTTGATATGAGTCTTTGGAACAGTTCACACAAAAAACATTTACTCACCCTCATGACGTTTTATAGATTTTTGTGAGGAACAGACCAAAATTGAAGTTGCTATTCACTGCACATTATAGTCAGCATACAGATTTTAAATATAAAATAATAATATTAATGTTTATATTATTGACAGGTCAAATTAGCCAGCTTTTGAATTTTTATGATTGTGCAAATGACATGCAAGTGTTATGATTTCAGTTTAACCGGGTTCATGATATGTACACAGTGAACACATTCTGTACTCTTTGCTCTCTACTGTTTGTTTAGCTGACCGTGTATGATAAGACCACAACTAACTGTACCGTTTTCAGGAGCATACTGTAAATATGTATTAATGATAAACGAATATATCGGAGCAAACAATAAAGTTATATGTTTATACGTTATAATTTAGCCAATATAACAATACAATTATTAATTTATTCTGAGTCACATGATTCCAATACCATTTTGGTCTTTTATGATATTTTTTAAGATTTTTTTTTGGAATGTATGGACTTTCATCCCCACCTGAGGGTCTTCTTGACTGAAATGCCTGTCAAGACAAAATGTTCAAACAAATGATCAGACAAATGATCAAATAAAATGATCAGATATGTTATTGTAAGACAGAATTATCAAACAAAAGGATCATACAAAGTTATTGTAAAAAAAAATGATCAAAGAAATGATCAAATAAAATGACTAGACAAAGTTATTGTAAGATAAAAATAAAATGGAGACAAATGTATTGTAAAAATGAAATGATCTAACAAAATGATCAGGCAAAGTTATTGTAAAGACGACATGATCAAACAAAAGCATCAGACAAAGTTAGTGTAAGAAAAAATAACCAAACAATTGATCACACAAATGATCAAATTCATTCATCAGTTTCCTTTATAACTTATATTATAACTTCATTGTTTGCTCTGGTATATTTGTTTATCATTAATACATATATATAGTATGCTCCTGAAAAGGATACACTGTTAATTGTGGTCTTATCATAAAATAATGTTTTGGGTTATGACTGTAACCCTTGTTCCCTGGGAAGGGAACGAGACGCTGCATCATAATGGCGACACTTTGGGGAACGCCTTCGGCGTGACTGCGCCTGAAGCATGTGTGAAACTAGTCCAATCCTGATTGGTGCTGCGTGACCAGTAACCAGTGACGTGGCATGTGATGGTACAGAGCCCCTAAAGGGACCTTTGCAAAAATAAAAAATATACAGAGTTTCGAGTGTGCACGAGAAATAGGTTTTTGTATACACAAACCGGAAATTGTAACGCGTGTGCACGCCATAAGTTTCTCATGCGCACACATTACAATTTCCGGTTTGTGTATACTAAAACCTATTTCATTTATGTGTCACTGCCTATGAAGAAAGCAAGGGTATGGCTGCACATGAACTAATAAAGATCTATTTGCTCAAAATTATGAATAAAATGTGAGTATGGATGCGCATGAATTAATAAAGATCTATTTGCTCAAAATTATGAAGAAAATGTGACTATGGATGAATTAATAATGATCTATTTGCTCAAAATTATGAAGAAAATGTGAGTATGGATGAATTAATAAAGATCTATTTGCTCAACATTATATAGAAAATGTGAGTATGGATGTGTATGAATTAATAAAGATCTATTTGCTCAACATTATGCAGAAAATGAGAGTATCGATATGCATGAATTTATAACGATCTATTTGCTGAAATATGGCTTTCATAGGGAAGTATATATCACGGCCTAATGTCTGCTTTAAAGCATTCTCTGTGACGGCCGGGAAACTGCAACATGAATAGCTGTGTGCATTGTTCTTTTTGCCAAGTTAAGAAAAGGCTGATACAGTAAAAAGTGCTCAAAATGTGGCTTTCGTTAGGGCAGTGTGTCATATTTCAAGGACTTATGTCCATTTTAACAAATTTAACTTTGTGGCGGTTAAGAAATCGCGCTGGGAAATGGGCTCAGTGTGCATTGTCATAATGCCACGTTTAATGGTTCATGAAAAAACACTGGCACAGTAAAAACTATAAAAATTGGGATTTTGTTAGGGAAGTAGGCTATATTTATATTTTCCGATATAAAAATACTGGAACTTTTAAATGTAGACCTACTAAAATTTTGTATTTCACAAGATCAAACGCCCCTTTATTAAACCACTTTGTCGGATTTAACGCATCCTTGCAGGTGGCAGAGAAATGCTTATTTTCTTAATTCAGCAGAGCCATTTAGACTTTAAAAAAATTTAAATGAATAATTAGTTGGATTCATCCTAGACGAACTGGTCTAAGAAAGCCAAATTTTGAGCAAATACAGCTTTATTAATTAATACGCATCCATACTCTCACTTTCTTCATAGGCAGTGATGCACAAATAAAATAGTATACACAAACCGGAAATTGTAACGCGTGCGCACACGATATGTTTCTCGTGCGCACTCGTAACTCTTTATATTTTTTATTTTTGCAAAGGTCCCTTTAGGGGCTCCGATTGATGGTGTACATGCCGGCACACAATAGCGTCAGCTTATGCTCTTCAGCAAGCGCTATTTTTTAAACTGTCTGTCTTATTTGGTGTTTGTGCATCCTTAGATAGGAGTTATTATCTCAGTGACACAAAGCATTCATAAAAAAAGAAAAAGGAGAAGTAGGACAGAGCTTTCCTCCTCGATGCCCCACTCTCGTCTTCTGGGCGACGCCGTAAAATTCAGTCAACGAGGTTCCAGGAGGTGAAGAAGCAGTCAGCCACATTTAAAAATTTAAAATAATTAAAAATAGATAATTTAAAAATGATCTGCCTCAACCCTCGGGTTCCCAGGGGGCTGCTGCCAGGGAGCAACCCCAGCCGTCATCGAGCTCCTCCTACCGACAACAACAGAAAGAGTGTTGCTAAGTGAGCCTCACTTCAAAGATCTCGGGGCTCCAAGCTGCTTTCTCACCCGAAGTCTTCGGCGCAGAAAACGGATCTGAGGACTGACCTTCTTGCAATGAAGGCTTTGAGCAAGACGCCCTGATGCCAGCTTCAGGCCTCGGAGGAAGCGATCGAGATTCGCTCCTCTGCGGAGCCCTCAGGAAATCGATGTTTATATTCCGCCATCCAGTACGCTCAGGACACATTGGTTTCCAGCGAATGCAGGCTGCAGTGTCCATACGAAAAGTTTGTGGCCATGTGAATAACTTCGGTTATCCTCTGCCGGTCCTCCACTTCAGGGTACCAAATTTGACACAAACAAAGCACCCAAGGTTGGCCTCGAGAGTCTAATTCCCCTAGTGTTTTTTATTTTTTTTTGAGGAATGGAAGGGCCTCCCAAATGTGTCTCAGTAGGTCCTGCGCACTGTAATGAAAGGTTACAGACTACAGTTCGGGTCTCGCCCCCTGAAATTCAAAGGGGTGATCTGGACTTCCTTAGACCCAGAGCAGGATTGGGTGTTGGAACAGAAAGTTCACTCTCTCTTGGTGAAGGAGGCCATAGAGCGCATTCCTCCTCCTGAGTGGGAGTCTGGGTTCTACAGCCAGTACTTCATTGTTCCAAAGAAGTATGGGGTGTTGCATCCCATTATAGATCTGCAGCATCTGAACCGTTCTCTGAGGCAATTTATTTGGCCTACCAGGTGAGTGGTATGCCTTCACCTTTGGCCGTAAGTACTCATTCTACTAGAAGCATGGCATATTCTAAAACCCTGCTCTCAGGGTTCTCCCTGCAGGAGATATGTGATGCAGCGGGATGGGCCACTCTGCATGTGTTCATGAGATTTTATAGTCTGCACCTTCATTCTACACCAGGCACACAAGTGCTCTCACCCTAAGCTGTGCCTGGACAGTTTCACACTAGGACAGGCATTACTTGGCATAGCGCCAAGTAATATTGTGTCCCGGCGTCCCTTTGTAGCTTATTTGTATGCCGTCACATGCCACGTCACTGGTTACATCATGACTCAGCACCAATCAGGATTGGACTAGTTTCACACATGCCTCAGACGCATTCACGCCGAAGGTATTCCTCAAAGTGTCGTCATTCCCTTCCCAGGGAACAAGGGTTACAGTCATAACCCAAGGCGTTATTTTAAAATAAGACCATAGTTAACAGTATACCTTTTTCAGGAGCATACTGTATTTATGTATTAATGATTAACAAATACACCAGAGCAAACAATGAAGTTATGAGTTTATAAGTTATAATTTAGTCAATAGAATTATTAATTGCACTTTCTCTACAGTATGTTTCAAGGAATGTGATTGGCAACAGATGTCACACTTTCATGTGCACATGCTTCATTAACTGAGGATCAAAGCCTGAATTTACAGAGAAAGTTGATGATCAGCATCATGTCCAAAATGATGATAAAAGCGTTGCATATAAAATTAAATCAGCAAAATCAAAAACAGCTCATTTAAAATTTTTGCTGTTATGAGGTTGACACATCACTGAACATTTGATGAAAAAGTAAAGAGAAGTGAAAAAAAAGAGTACCCTATTATGGAAGGTGCCAAATATCACACAATTTTGTCAGTGTAATTTATAATCATTGTGTTAAACTATCATTGGTTCTAGAGAGGCACTTCTTGACTTAAAGGTGGTACAGAGGTTCTTTTCGTCGACTGAGTTTTTGAAATGAGCGCATTCTTAAGAACAACCCCCCTCCTTCACAGCTCTTTTCAAGGGAACGCCTCCCAAAACTCGTGCACGAGTATTGGAACATGAGTGTTTACCACCGGCATTTGCTGTGTTATTAAGCCGGGCACGCATTTAACGACTAGCTAAAACATTCTAAGACTATGCTCAACATACAGCGATTGTTTCCTGCTCCTGAAGCAGATTTATATACTTTCACATGGAATTTGAACACCGACTGTAATCGCAGACTGAACGCAACTGGCTCTGACTGGACGCGTTTGAGCGCGATCAGTCATAAGTATCAATTTACATTCATAATCGGCCTTACAATCGTTAAGTGTGTGCGCGACTTAAAGCCGCGCACAGACTTAGTGGATTCATTATGTCGGACTCACTGCAGGTAACTCATAATCTGCAGTTGTTACTCCTGTCTCCTGACAAAAACACCTGCGGCGCCTGTGGAAAGTTACTGGAGCGCGCAGCCGCCCGTCTCTCACAAGGAACGTCATGGCAGGGATTGACAAGCCAGAGGGCAAATCCGCGCACGTCTCTCACAAGGAACGTCATGGCAGGGATTGACAAGCCAGAGGGCCAGTCGTTTACGCGATGATTGCGTAAACGATTGGCTGATGTTTTTAAGGCCCTACCTCGTGCACAGATGATGTATATTAATAATATTCCTTTCAGTGCTCCTAATAAATAGTATTTTATCAGTTAGTAAAGACAGTTTCAAGTAATATTGCAAAAATGTATAAAACAAAACATCCTCTGTAGCACCTTTAAGACAAGACGAGTCTCATTCATCTGGCTTCTACTTAGAGGTTTGCACTTACAGACTTTTTTCTTTTCTCTTCTTTTTATGGCAGCAAAACCAAGATGTGTTTCATTGCAAACATCAAATGACATGATGAGGCAGTAAATCTGGTCATTCTCTGATATCCCTCTGCATTATTTGCTTCTTCCTGTGAAGCGAGGGGATTGACAGCTTCCCATGTACACATGCTGTCATACACTCTTAACTCACATAAAATATACAGATAGACTTTTACATTATACATGCAGCTAAAGAGAACTGTATTTGATCCACAGTCTACTCAGATTCTCAGCCTACATGGATTATGCAAAAAAATTAATTCCCTGTATAGTGTTTCATGTCGAGACAAATTGAAATATCTCCATACTGTACCAGAGATGAAAAATTATGTTATGAAACATATGCTTATTATCCAGGCATGTAGTTTCACATATTTAAAAAACCACAATGCCTTTGCTGAGGGAACACCCTTAAAATGACTAAGATCACAGTGGTGTAAAAACTCACTGTCTGCATTTATTCTGTTTCACTGGAAATTTCTTAATCAGTGTGTGGTTTGTTTCTAAACAAATAGAACTTTATCTTAAAACAGATAAATGTACCCAGAAAAACTGCATAAGATGTCAAGATATAAAAGTGTTAATTCTAATTACTTTAATACTAGTAATAATTAGTATTAATTTTATTAATTTATTTTTTACTGTAACACATTTAATTTTCATTTAAATCAGCATAAATTAAAGGCATTCACTCACTTTTCACTTTTATCTTTTTTTTTTATTATTACAAAAATTTTTTTCCATTACGATAATGAGAATTGGGGTTAAAAAAAATAGCAAAATACATATTTTTAGGCTAAATATAATGGTTTTTTTTTCTTGACAGGTTTCATGAGATTCACCCATTTCATTGTCACTTCTCCAGTCTTTATTTTCTTCCACTTGTATGATGATATAAAACTTGCCAATCAAAAAAGACAAAACCTACATGCACAATTAGTTTTTACATGAGATAAAATTTCAGTGATTCGCTTGCAGTCTTTAAACATCAGACTGTGTTAATCCAAGACAATGGACAGATAAAAATAACAGTCATTTAGGTGAGTAGTGTATGTTTTTGCTCCAGTACTGGTTCTCCAACCCTAAGAGAAAAAGTAGTCCTTTGTCTTCATACAATTTAATGTAAAAAAAAAAAAAACTGTCTCACGAACATGTTTTTCTTGATAGCACCAGTGTCTGAATGATTAACAATTTTTTTTAATGTAGTTTGAACAAATGCTGTAAAAAAAATTATTTATTACTCACTCAGATTCGAATATATCTATGAAGATAAAATGCTTTTATCCTTTATAAACTGATAAAGGGAATAGAGCTGAAAANTATTCTCAACATTTTATCTCGACTTTTTTCTCGAAATTTAATGACATTTTTCTCATTATTTAACGAGTTTATTCTCGTAATTTAATGACTTTATTCTCATAATTTAACGAGTTTATTCTCAACATTTTATCTCGACTTTTTTCTCGCAATTTAATGAGTTTTTTCTCGTAATTTAATGACTTTATTCTCAACATTATATCTCGACTTTTTTCTCGAAATTTAACAGCATTTTTCTCATTATTTAACGAGTTTATTCTCAACATTTTATCTCGACTTTTTTCTCGAAATTTAACGACTTTTTTCTCGCAATTTAACGACTTTAATCTCGAGATGGTTTTATTTTTTTATTATTGCTTGGCCCTAATCCTCTTCCGTGCAAAATACATATTTTTAGGCTAAATATAATGTTTTTTTTTCTTGACAGGTTTCATGAGATTCACCCATTTAATTGTCACTTCTCCAGTCTTTATTTTCTTCCACTTGTATGATGATATAAAACTTGCCAATCAAAAAAGACAAAACCTACATGCACAATTAGTTTTTACATGAGATAAAATTTCAGTGATTCGCTTGCAGTCTTTAAACATCAGACTGTGTTAATCCAAGACAATGGACAGATAAAAATAACAGTCATTTAGGTGAGTAGTGTATGTTTTTGCTCCAGTACTGGTTCTCCAACCCTAAGAGAAAAAGTAGTCCTTTGTCTTCATACAATTTAATGTAAAAAAAAAAAAAACTGTCTCACGAACATGTTTTTCTTGATAGCACCAGTGTCTGAATGATTAACAATTTTTTTTAATGTAGTTTGAACAAATGCTGTAAAAAAAATTATTTATTACTCACTCAGATTCGAATATATCTATGAAGATAAAATGCTTTTATCCTTTATAAACTGATAAAGGGAATAGAGCTGAAAACGTGAAAGCATGCCAGCGTGCAAAACCAGGGCATTCAAAATAAAACGAGAACAACAAGCAGTCTTTGCAAAAACATCAGAACAGTCATTCTTCATGTTTTAGTAATTGTTTGTATTCCCCAAAGAGATTTCCAATGAAATGAAATCAGAAAAGCATATTTTCAGACATATCAGTATAGCATATGCTGTACTTCTTTGTTTTATATAATATTTACAGTGTAGAACTTGGAGGAAAAACTACTATACTTATACTCCAAGTATACTCCAAATATTCTGTTAAGTCAATTATTCATTTCAAGAGCCTAATTATAGCAACTTTAACAGAAAATATACTGTGTCATATGATTTTTTAATATCATTAATTTTCATGTATGATTTTTTATTTTTTAAGTCTTTGCTTTGTTAGAATTTGTAGTCAGATCCTAAATACATAAATGGTTAGGCAGCATGCTTGAACATGAATCTCATCATGAATCCAAGAAACATATAATTTGTTTATCTAATCAGCAGGCCATATCATGTTTCACATCAGTTCTTTTCATTAGAAAAGCTTTGGTCTAGCGTGATAAATACACACAGGTATTAGCTTGCCTACACAAGAGCTAACACTTCAGCTTTCTCCTGTAGAGTTAGAAACATATTTTATTAGTAGTGTCTGCTATAGTGAACATCACTATAACTATAAGAGTTAGGCAAACCCCTAACATCACAATTTAATAATGATCATGTGTCTTTTGACGGATTCAAATGTGAAGCAATGCTCTGGTAACCATGCACACAACCCTAGCAACCACATAGCAATGTCCTGGAACCATCCATACCACCCTAGAAACTGCATAGCAATGCTCTAAATACGACCCCCAACACCATAGCAACCACATATAAATACCCTTTATTATTTATCAGAAACCGCATCGTAATGACCTGGCAACCACCTGTTACAACCTATAGCAACTGCATAGCAACATTCTGGCAACCACTGGCTACACCCTCACAGCCACATTCCAATACCCTGGCAACCGACCAAAATGCCCTAACAGCTGTATAACAATACCATGGCAACCACCCATTACACCCTAACACTCACATTTAAATGCTCTGGCAACAACCCACTACACCCTAGCAAATCACATAGCAAAACTCTAGAAACTACATTGCAATACCCTGACAACCAGCTACAACACCCTAGCAACCACATAGCAATGTCCTGGCAACCACCCACTACTCTCTAGCAATTGCATAGCATCATGCTGGAAATTACGTTGCAACGCACTGGCAACCAATCACAACACCCTAACAACCACGTCATCACCCTGGCAACGACCCGCAACACCATATCAGTCACTCTAGCAATTGCGTCACATTGACCCAGCAACCACCCGCTACATCTTATAGCAACCATATAGCAACCTCCTGGCAACCACCCAAAATCCCCTAACAACTATCTAGCAATACCCTGGCAAACACTCACTACACCCGAGCAATCGCAAACACTAGAAACTACATTTTAATATCCTGACAACCACCTACAACACCTAGCAGCCACATAGCAACGTCCTGGTAACCACCCACTACTCCATAGCAATCACAAATCGTTGTGCTGAAAACTACATAGCACTGCCCTGGTAACCACCTACAACACCCTAGAAATCACATGTTGTTGAAGCATCCTGGCTACCACCAGCTAAACCTAGCAACCACATACCAATGCCCTGTAAACCACCCACTACACCCTAACACTCACATATAAATGCCCTGGCAACCACCCAAAGCACCATAGCAACCACATATAAATACCCTTTCATTCACCTGCAAAACTGCAGTAACTGCATCATAATGACCCGACAACCACCCGCTACATCTTATAGCAACTACATAACAACATCCTGGCAACCACCCAAAATACCCTAACAACTGTATAGCAATACCTTGGCAACCACCCACTACACCCTAGCAATTGCAAACCCTAGACACTACATGGCAATGCCTGACAACCACCTACAACACCCTAGCAACGACATAGCAACATCCTGGAACCAACTCAATACTCCCTTTCAATCGCATAGCACCGTGCTGGAAACTACATTGCAATGCCCTGGCAACCCACCACAACACCCTAGCAACACCGTGCCAACCACCCGCAACAACCTAGCAACTGCATAGCACTGCCCTTGCAACCACCCACAACACCCTAACACTGCATATAAATGCCCTAGCAACCATCTACAACATCCTAGCAATCAATCACATACTCTAGAAACATCCTGGCTACCACCACCTACACCCTTGAAACCACATTTAAATACCATTTCACCTGCAAAACTGCAGTAATTGCATCACAATGGCCCGGCAACCACCCATTACATCTTATAGCAACCACATTACAACATCCTGTCAACCACCCAAAATGCCCTAGCAACTGTATAGCAATACCCTGGCAACCACCTACAACACCCTAGCAGCCACATTGCAATGCCCTGGCAACCACCCACAACTCCGACATATAAATGCCCCAGCAACCATCTACAACACCCTAGCAATCACATACAGTGTGGCAACCACCAGCTAAACCCTAGCAACCGCATAAAAATGCCCTGGCATCACCAGGCAGTTTTGCACAAGCAAACCTATTAAAATCTATTTAATATGTGCTTTGTTGTGAGAAGCGATATGCTCTCAAATTGAACTATTTAATCTCTTTGGAAGCTTACATAGAAGCTTATCAATTTTGTATAAATGTATATTTGAAAGGGTTTAATTGAGTATGTGTTTGCCTTGTGCACCATCATTATTGTTATCATCAGAGCACCATCTCTTAGTCGTGTGTTTATTTGCATCTCACTTACAGCTCTGTAAATGAGCTGCTGAACAAACAAATGGATCAAGTCTCGAGGATTAATTGGTTGGCATCTTTGAAATGAAAGTGAGCCACCATGCCTGTTCAATCAGTGCTTCAGTAGCATCACATTAAGAGCTGGACATTACTATTCTATTAAAGACTGCCAGCCAAGAAAGAACTCAAAACCACTGTCTGTGGAACCGCTGACACCTCTGTTCTGCTAAAAAATTCTGGTAGGCTGGGGATTCAAACGAGAAGTCTCTAAAGTGTGTCGGTTTTAGAGATTTAAGTAAGTGTGTATGCGAGAGAGGAAAAAAAGAAAGCATTTTCTGGTTCTTTACATGTCAATATGACTTTGTGTTAGACTCTTGAGACTGTAGTGTTTGTTTTTCTCACTTCTTTGTCTTTTACTTAGCAAGCAGAAACAAAACTGTACAATATAAATAACTAACATAAAAGAAGTTTCCCTTCAACAAAACATTTTGAGTATTTATGTCAAAAGCCGCTGCCTGTCAGTATATGCTGTATGATTTATAGTACCACACCTTAAATACACACACAAGACACACAAACTGTTGCCGGGTTACTTGCAGTTTTCAAACTTTTCTGCACTATTAAAGTCACCAAACAGAAAGATTGCATAAATCTTTAAAAAAACCTCAGAAGTCAACATGGTTTCTGCTCATTTCATTGTTGTTGTCCATAAAACCGAAAGCTGCCCAACAGACTCTTATGACAACTGTAACTGTTTTACATTTTGGCGAATTGGTGGCTATGAATTCGTACAATCTCAGGGTCTGTTTAGTGTCATTTTAGATGACACAGTTTTCAACTAAAAATTGAAAACTTTTAATTTATTTTGGCCATTCATCATGGCAATTCATCATTTTTGAAAACGGGTTCCAAAGTGCAAGTTTTTGAAAACGGTACAGTTATGGTCTCTGTGTACACTGTAAAACGTAATACGCTATATCTACTCCATTAAATATTGGCAACAGATTACAAGCAATATTATTAATTAAATTCAACAAATAGAATTGAGATAGAAAAATAATCAAATGAATTCCTTAAATGTCAACCATTTGAAACGATTAAAATTTAAGTGAAATTTAAACAGAAATGCCTGAATAACAGACGGACGTCAAAAATGAATTAACGACTCTTTATTTTTTATTGTTAGCACTGAAGGAAAGAGAAACACAAGAATTAACAGAGATTTAGATGTCGATGGTATTGAAAATGTTTGATCGCCATTATGGTGATCAGTGTTTCATTTAGTTGGTCAGTTTGACTCTTTGCTTTTTATGTCAGTTTGTGGTTTTTGTAATGGTGTTTGCTTATTTTACACATTTTAAATGGTTGACTTTTAAGGAATTGATTTTATTTCTTCTAACTCAATTCTTAAATGATGGATTTAATTAATAATATTGCGTGTAATCTGTTGCTGCAATTTTAAGTAGATAGAGCGTATTACTTTTTACAGTGCAAACTACAAAAACATGAATTTGTGAATACGATGATGTCGTGCGCATGCATATTACGTGTTCAGTCTGTAAGGTGCATAGTATTACTTTACCAAGTGACATCACCAACTACTGGCCTGCCATGAATAATACAGCTTTTTTTAATCATTTATGCAGATACATGTGCGTTTTGACAATGTTGCCATCTGTACGCAAAAAAAAAAAAAAAAGAGCTTGGGTTGAAGCTGACAATTTAATTTGATACAGGGCATCTAGTGTGGATAAAATATATATGTACCTGCTTAAATATGATAGTAACTATAAATTAACAAAACTATATCCTTATCTGTTATTATTGTTTAAAACTGAGCTTTACAGGACATGCTTTAAAAAGTTGCATGCCTCTTTTTTGCAACCCTGATGATCAGTGCTGCATTACAAGTAATGAAAGTTACATAATCAGACAATCAGTTGAAGTTTCTTCTCTTGTATCCCATTCTTCTACAATCCAGAATGGCAGCACAGCTGAAAGGTTTGCTTGAGCTGCGCCCTCTACTGTACAGGTGAGAATTAGAATTTCCTTCAGCCTGAGGGTTATTCATTTCGCTTTTGGTTTGAAAGGGGTTTACATTTGCCAAAAATATAACTTTTTGTTGTTGTTGTTATAAAAAAAAGCAAACAAGCCCAGCCCAGGAGAAAAAACGTAACTCAAAAGTAACTTAACGCATTACTTTCTATAAAAAGTAACTAAGTAACGCAATTAGTTACTTTTTTAGGGAGTAACATAATATTGTAACACATTACTTTTAAAAGTTCCCCCAACACTGCTCTTACTTTTCTAAAAGATCAATCTTTTTTTGACTGGCCATATCTAGGAAGCAGATGGAAAAGATACTGATCTTGTGGGTATATAGATATCGAGTTGGAATGATCATATCATGACATCTGGGAGACAGTCAAACATGTTATCTCTCTTGTTTGCTTTCATTATTTTCACAGTTTACTATGTACACTTCCTGTTTCTTACTATCTAGCAGCCTCATAATCGCCCTTTCTATGATGCTGCATGTATCGGCAAGACATTTCAGGTGGATTTCAAAACAGCACAAGACTTATGTTAAAACAGGAACTAATGTGCATAAAACAATGCTAAATATTCAATTATTTTGACTGGAAACACAAAATACTGTTTCTAAGTTTCAAGCTTTTAAGCAAAAATTAAGAAAAATTAGTTCATTTAGCTTATTCTTAGAAAAACATATGGATTTGCTAAAACATTGAATGCATAGCCTCTTCAAACAGTGTTTTGATAATCTGTTTGACAATCTGTGCAATGAAATAAATGCCTGCTTCAAGCTTTTTTGGTTCTCGTATTTCAAACATTATTTGCTTATTAACTTTTATATGCAACCTTTTTGAGCAATTAAATGCTTAGAAGCAGCTCTGAGGGATACAAATATAGACTCCCCCCCCCAAACATAAAGCACTTTTCCTAAAAAGTTAACAGTTTATGAGTTTGTTTCTACACACCATACATTAAAACATTTATGTTTCGGTGGTCTGGTCATGCGTGCTTCTGAATCTCAGAGTACCCTTAGAAAAAAACATTTCTCTCCTAAATGTTTCAAAAGCGCACGCATTCAGCTTTACCCGCATTTCACCTTGAAACTATGAAAAGAGAGATTTTGTTCTCACAGCTGAGCTCCAGATGTCTTTTTGTTGCATTTTTGGACTATGTTTGTATGTTCATGTGTCATGCAACGTTACTGTGTTAATTTATAATGTAGTGAATTGCAATATGTTCACAAATGGAGGTAACTGTAGGTTACTAGAACCTTCTGTCCTGCTACGGCTCTTTTATCAGTTACTGTATTACCTTTCCAGGACTGGCAAAAGGAAGGAAGGAAGGTATGTCATGGGATTTTAGACATGGCCTGGAGATGTATATTGTCCAGAAAATTATTCTGGAACACAGTTTGTGATGAGTCAGATGGTAGAAACTAGCCCTGTAATGTTGCGACATGGTCAAAAAAAAAAAAAAAAAAACTTGTTCTCTGTCATCAGTTTTCTTGTGTATTGCATGATGCAAACCTGTGAAAACGGTGAATCTATTTGCCTCAAAACACATCTTTGTTCACAACCTGTTGTTTCTTTGTACCAATATATGTTTACCTGTGCTCCTGGCCTGCCTGACATCAGTCAGATATTGGTAGGCATGTGGTGCATGTACGGAGTGATTTTACTGCTGACAGAGCCTAACCTCTCCTCTTCACCTGCAGAGTCAACAAGCCCACGATACTGATTAAGTTAACAGCATGGATTTGCCAAGCTGCCCTTCTGTGCTGATTCCTGCAAAATGCAAACAAACTTTAGCCCTGACAGTCTCTGGTCCCTTTGTTCCCAGAGAGCTCAGGGACTCTCAGTACATACTGCATTATTAACTGTGGTTGAACAGCAATATATTAACAATGTTTATCATAGAACTCGTATTCACAGTATGGACTCTAATTAAATGTATTGTCAGTGGAAATAATTTTGCCTGTCTCTGTTTAATGCGCAGAGACAACTGCAAGTCAGCCATAGTTTGACTTTGTGAAGTGGAAACACTGTGGCTCGCTGTGGTGCTTTCTAAGCATTGTTCTCTGTGTTAGAGCATCCTGACATTGTTAATTTGGGACAGAGCTGCTCCAGAGCTACTTTGTCTGACCAATGGGAGACCTATTTGGTGCTGCTAGCAACCACAATCAATCAATCAATCAATCAATCAATCAATCAATCAATCAATCAATCAATCAATCAATCAATCAGTTAGTCAGTCAGTCAATCAATAAAAATTATGTAAAAATAATAACAAACTTTAATAATAATATTGATAACAATGGCTAATGCATTATTTTTTTTTTTAAATGTGTAAATTCTCCTAGCCCTATATATGAATATTCAACCATCAGACAGTATGTCATTTATCTCAATCAAAATGACGTGTTTAAAGTGAAAATCATCAATAAATGTTGTGAAAATAAAAATATTGATAATAAACTTTTGAGTATTTTGTATGTATATATATACAGTGTGTACGGAAAGTATTCAGACCCCCTTAAATTTTTCACTCTTTGTTATATTGCAGCTATTTGCTAAAATCATTTAAGTTCTTTTTTTTTCCTCATTAATGTACACACAGCACCCCATATTGACAGAAAAACACAGAATTGTTGACATTTTTGCAGATTTATTAAAAAAGAAAAACTGAAATATCACATGGTCCTAAGTATTCAGACCCTTTGC
>RJVU01017170.1:617336-663685 GCA_003731715.1 Anabarilius grahami
TCTAGATGATCAGAATGTTATTGTTATTATTATTATTATACCTATTATTTGAACAAATATCATAAAACCGAGATATTTTTCATCCATCTTGTTCTGCTCTGCAGCACTTTACTTGACAATAAAATAAAAATGCAATGTTGTTCGTTGTAAATTAATTGGATTACATTTTAAAAGATTGACATAATTATTGCTTTTTTTATTCATTTTATTAGACACTATTTTCACTATTTTCGAAGACGCAATCATAAAACTGAAAGATAAAATTGAACATTTTGGGAAAAAAGAAAAATCTTTGGTTACACTTTATTTTACTGTGCTGTAGTTCCATTGTAATTACTCAAATAAGTACTGAGTATTATTAATTAACTAAATGTACATGCTATAGAGTTACAGTTAGGGTAAGGGTTTGGTTTAGGGTTAGCTACTTGTAATTATGCATAATTTACTGTTATTACTATAGTAGGTACAAAAAAATTAAAGTGTTACCAAATCTTTTTTTTAGAAAAAAAATCTGGTTTTATAATAAAATGTTATTTAACCTCAATGTTGTTTGACAGCTAGTGGTTGAAATGGTACGGAGTCCATGCAGTCTCCTCCTCAGACTCGACACTCACGCGGGTTGCCAGATTGAGAACATGCAAAAGGAACGAGTGCAGTGGACAATGGAAGGGGATGAGCCTTACACTTTATCCACGTTTTAATATGCCTCTGTTCATAGAGCTTTTTAGATGGATCCTGAGGCGTTTTCTAGGTCGGGTAGAATCTGTGATCTCTCACCTAGATTGCTTGCTGGCTTCCGTGACTACAATACGCTGTGTTTTACACCAAATGGCAACCTGGGCTGTCGAAATACTATTGGGTGAATTGGCAGTGGGCGGGATCACACAGACCAAAACAAAAACAGACATTCTGAAACAGAACACACATTTCAAAGTAGAATAACTGGCTGTTGCATTGTTTTTTGAAAAAAAAAGTGAACTTAGCATGTTTCCTAAATCCCTTCAAACATATAGTATTTTTGTGCTTTAGTACAGTCAAAAAAAATTTACACACAGCCCCTTTAAATGAATACAGTTGTTTGTGTGTTATGTATGGTGATCTCACTTGACAATGTGATATGCAGACATGTGTTCAATACTTTAGACGTATATTAAAATATCTTATTCACTTTCCAGTTTAACAGATTTTCTTCTGGAACACTTACGTGTCGATTCAGAGAATATGTTTCCTCTTTGTGGATTACGGTTGTATTAAGTTGACATGGTCTGATCAGAATCCCTCCAGGATTGTAATTTTCCAGGCTACGCTGCACAAATAAAAGCAGTCAGGGAAGGAAACCTCTAAATGGAGTCCCTCGGCTATAGGGAGGGCGTAGAGAATAACAAAACAGATAGCGGCTTTTTGGCTTAGACCTTGATAAACCTAAAAAGACCTTAAACAGGAGAACATTTGTTTCTGATAATTTATGAGGATTTTGACCTGTTGTGGCTCTTAACTGTGACAACAAATGGAAGAGGATATATTTGTTTTTAGCTGCTTTAAAGGCTAAGCCAAGCCAGCTAAAAGCCACTTATTGACATGCATGTCTGAGTACAATAGTTAGTGTCCATCAGTGAATAGAGATCCGGTCTCCAGACTGTGTTGTTCGGATCTGTAAGTGACACAAGACAAATGCCGCTCTTGTTAAAGGAATGTTGAGCCCGGCTTTTAACTTAAAGGTGAGTTAAACAATAGAGGCAGGGGTCAAAGGTTGCTGTGGATCTTGTTACGTCTTTTGTTGTCTTTATTTCTGTTTTGACTGGCTATGATTATCTCTTTATCCTTCCACCCCTTCATTTAATGTGCCTGTTTTATGTTTCTTTAATTACTGTTGTAGGAAATACCTATAATGTCTGTCAGACTTTGGAAGTTGGAGGTGATGAAAAGCTATTTGAATGTATTTTTCCTTGCTGCAGAAAGATTTTTGGCTTCATGTGCGCTGTTCTTTATTACGATAAACACAAGCTGTAGGAGGCGATGGTAGAGCGGGGCACGCTGCCAGAGGACAGGCGTGTGTGTTAACATGCCATGTTAAACACAGAAAACAGACTCTAGACCTCCTTGTTCCCTTCTAACAAAGCTCTGCATGTCCTAACACACCTTTGCACAAAGATCAAGGGCTAATGCTGTGCATGCGTGCTAGCTGGCTTATAGCTGGATTTGAATTTATACTAATTGTTTTCCACTGAGAGTGACTATTACTACTCCCACGCCACCACACTTTTGACCTCTGGCATGAAGTCTTAGCCATATTGCAGTCACCTAAACAGGACTGACTGACATGTCAAGCGACCAACCATAGTTCAGGGACTGGTTTATCTGAAATAGTTACATACTTTCTAGTTACATATACAGTGCAGCTTGAAAGTTTGTGAACCACTTGCAGAATCTGTAAAAATGTGAATAATTTTAACAAAATAAGAGGGATCATAATATATGCATGTTATTTGTTATTTAGTACTGTCCTGAGTAAGATATTTTACATAAAAATGTTTTACATATGGTTCACAAGACAAAAAAAAAGCTGAATTTATAAAAACGACCTCCTCAAAAGTTTGTGAACCCTTGATTCTTAATACTGTGTGTGGTTACCTGGATGATCTACGACTGTTTTTTTTGTGATGGTTGTTCAAGAGTCCCTTGTTCGTCCTGAGCAGTTAAACTGCCCAATATTCTTCAGAAAAATCCTCCAGGTCCCAAAAATTCTGACTGTATGATTTTCAGATCCATCTTTTTACACTGAGGAAAATTGAGGGACTCAAACA
The DNA here is from genome assembly GCA_003731715.1 of Anabarilius grahami. Lineage (NCBI taxonomy): Eukaryota > Metazoa > Chordata > Actinopteri > Cypriniformes > Xenocyprididae > Anabarilius > Anabarilius grahami. The sequence goes on from RJVU01017170.1 coordinate 620,141, forward strand.
CAACTATTAAAAAAGGTTCAAACATTCACTGATGCTGCAGAAGGAAACATGATGCATTGAGAGTCAGGGGGTGAAGACTTTTGAACGGGGTGAAAACTTTTGAACAGGATAAAGATGTCCACATTTTTCTTTTTTTTCTTTTTCTTTTTTTTTTTATTTAGTACTTAGTTTGGCAGTTTAACTGCTCAGGACAAACAAGCGACTCATGAACAGCCATCACAAAACATAAAAACAGTCGTAGATCATCCAGGTAACCACGCACAGTATTAAGAATCAAGGGTTTATAAACTTTTGAATGGGGTCATATTTATAAATTAAGCTATTTTTTTGTCTTGTGGACTTTATGTAAACGTCGTTTATGTAAAATATCTTACTCAGGACACTACTAAATAAAAAATGACATGCATTTTGTATGATCCCTCTTATTTTGTTAAAATTATTAACATTTTCACAGATTCTGCAAGGGGTTCACAAACTTTCAAGCAGCACTGTATATTTTTAATATAAATAGTAAATGCCATAACATGTCAAAATGATATCATGTTTCTATCTGATACCATAGCTGCACCAGAGTATCATTTATAGCAACATTGTAAGCCTTGGTTGGTTGGTTGCTTGGTTGCTTGGTTGCTTTGTTGCTCAGTTGGTTGGTTGCTCGGTTGCTTGGTTGGTTGCTTGGTTAGTTGGTAACACTTTATTTCTATAGTCCACTTCTAGAGATTCTACTAACTATAAGTAACTTTCCAACTACATGTCAACTACCAGTCATTAGAATATTAGTAGATTGCTTAATATCAGCTAACACTTTATTGTGATGGTCCCCCAATAGACATTATACTGACGATAAGTAACTTTTCAAGTACGACAACTTATTCTACTGTGCTTAACCATAACCCTTAACCAGTCTATTAATACTCTAAGAGTTAGCTGACATGTAGTTTCAAAGTTACTTAAAGGTAAAAAAAAGTGGACTCTCAAAATAAAGTGTAACCAAACTGGGGTGCGTTTCCCAAAGCGAACTATGGTCGCAAGTTCTATCGTTACCAATAGAGTTCAATGGGACTTACGACCATAGATGGCTAACGATGTTTTCGGGAAACGCACCCCTGACCAGCAATTTCTGAATGAAAATAGTTTCAAAGTAAATCCTACATCAATCCTTTTTTTTTTTTTTTTCTTCTTCACGTCTGAAGGCAAATATCATCAATAATGTCCAGTCTTGAAGCTCGGTCACTGAACTGGACAATTAACTTATTCCTCACAGAACTATTAACTATCTTCAGATGAGCTATATGAAGAACATGCAAATGCCATGGGGAAAAAAATACTGTTATCAGGTCTTTTGATGATGTGCTCTTTCAAAGCACTGAATCCAATCAAAACCACATAACTTTTAAAGAAAGATTTCAGGTAGAACTGTTCATGGACGTCGAACAATCTTTGATCCAATTGTGCTGATTTGCACCATTAGCCTGTAATATATTATCTGAGGTATATGGCGGCTCTTGTGTGTCTGAAAGGAAGACTAAATCAGCCTCTCTTTTCCTCCTGCTCTCCATTTTGACAACTGACAAAACTCATCTCCTACGGGGGAATTGAAATAGAGGGTCCTGTTCTGTTCTGGCAGTTCTTTCAGGAGTCCCATCAATCAGACCCACTATTGTGCTAGACAAAGAGACCTTTTCTGTATTGAATTCAACGGAGGCTCCTTAAAATTGATAAAATACAGATACTGAACCTTTGATATACAGAGAGGTCAACGTAATCTCTGTACTATGATGGAAAGCAAGGGGAGTCTGTGTGCAGTAGAATGGAAGATCAAACCAATGACTTTCTTAACATATGTTGATGTGAATGATAGTAAACATAATGCCCATTATGTATTTCATTTTGTGTGTGTAGTAATGAACCTCTGGTGGATATAATTTATGTTTCACAATCAGAATTAGCCTTAAGCAATGCTTTAGGAAACAATATTCAAGAAATATCACTTTCAGGCCACAGTGTGCCAAGATTTCAAGATTACAAGCACCCAGACATCTGTAATCATATTATATCGCAATACAAAAGATATTCTCTCCACTGTGGTAGATTACATCAACTCAAAATCTACGTTCTTAATTTGCAGTAGTTACAGAGCCAATGAAAATATTGGCAAGATACACCTAGAGCAATGTTACATTTTATCATGGCTCATATCAACCTCATAAAATCAGCCTATTAAACAGGCAATTTCTTATCACAGTCTTCTAGCGTAATCAAAGAATGATGCTTTAGGGGAGATTTTGATATACCTGATATAAGTCACCAAATACCCCAGTGATTTGAGCTCAGAGTATTGTCCCATTTGCAGAGTATTGCCTCGCTGAAGGTCACCAAATGGCTCTATTGTTGGTCACAGTGGGCGTTCCTAAACTGCTGCATGCCCTAATGTTATTGCTGGGCTGTACAACTGGCCATAACTTTTAAAAATGATCAAAAATGGCATGTATTGCTTGTTAAATGTCATACTTTTTTCGATGAATCAGTTTTATTGCTACTAAAAATTAACTGTCTGGAAGGGGAAGTATATTACTTATATGGTTGTCAATGCATGAATCAAACTATCTCAGAATGCAGATGAATGAAATGTACTCGGCATGTGCAAGCTTTTGTTGTGATAGCATTTTAGCACTTCCAGTTCCATTGTCCTAAAGTCAATGTTTTATAAGGTCCGTGGTTAACACAAGCTCATGATATTCTCACATTTTATTCTGCGACATTAAATTCATCAGTAATACCATCTATTTTTTTTTTAATACATTGTCTTGCAAAAGGTGTTTGCTAACAAGTGGCTAAATGGGACTTCTGAGGTTGTTGGGGACATTAAAGGTCATCATGCCGAACAGGTAAACTCATGTAGGTAATACTTTGTTTTAAGGTGACGTAGTTACACGTTACTACATGTACCTACTATAGCAATAACAGTAAAATAAAATACGCATAATTACTAAGTAACTAAGGCCCCGTCCACACGGAGACGCGTTTTTGTGAATACGCACAAATTTTGTATCGGATAGGCGTTTCGTCCACACAGATCATGCGTTTTCAGAAGGTATTTTTTGAAACCGGGTCCCAGAGTGGATAAATCTGAAAACGCAGTCTTTGCGTTTTCGTGTGGACAGCCTATCCGTATATTTTCTGTAACGATGATGTCATCACCCCACGTGTTGACCCTAGTCAGACGCCGCTAACAGCACAAAACAGCAACAACAACAACAATAGCAGACTCTAGATGCTTGTGTTAGTGTTGCAGAAGCCACTGAGCCAAAATAAAGCGTTATTTCTAATCTTTGTTTGGATACAGCGTGCAAGGTTTATGCGCATGTTCCAAGTCTTATTCGCTGCTTTAAGTGTATCTCTGTGGCAGAGTTACAGCGCCACATAATGGCCTGGCATGTATACTACATCGTTTCAGTTTTTTCGTGTGGACGCAGATATTTCTTGAGACGAGGGGAAAAAAAAGATTGGATAGGGTAAGCTCCGGCTTCGTGTGAACGTAGCCTAAATCTAACCCTAACCCTAACCGTAATTCTATAGTAAGTACATGTAGTTAATTAATATTACTCAGTATGTATGTTACTCAGTATGTATTTAAGTACAATGTAACTACGTCATCTTAAAATAAAGTGTAACCCTCATGTACTCACTAGTCTGCTTTAACAGCCTCGTTGTGTTTATAATTGTCTCTTGCAAACTATTCTAATGTTTTGAATAATAAACTTTCTGCAGCAATCCAAAAGGCAGTGATCAAATCCTCTTAGGTTTTTGTTGAGGGAACAAGGATGATGCTAACTTCTGGGTTGGCCTACAAAAATACATCATCACTGCAGTGCTCTAGGCAATTGTGAGACTTAATACGGAGTGTCTATTTACACGTCCCTTATTACGCTATTTACACTAGCTCCGCCCACCAATGTCTGGTTGGGCCACTCAAGTTTTAAAACTGATGCCTGAAATTCAATATATTTAGTGGCGCAGCAGTAGCAAGTAAGGCTCACAGACTTGGCTTTTAACGCGATCAACGCGGGATCGAATCCGCCTTTTGCCGAGCTCGCATTTATTTTCGATAAAAATGAAAATAATGTTCTAAAAGTAGAAACAAACTGTGAACGAGTGTTTAATATTATTAAAAGTGTTTATTGGGTAGGGTTAGGGGAAGGTGTAGGGAGGGTTTTTATTCCCCCAATAAAGCAGCATCCATTTAACAATTTTAATAAATATAAACATTTACACTGTATGATATGATTGCATCCTGTTATGTACAAAAATACTGAGGTGCAAATAGTATCTGCCAATATATAGCATCTAATTACTATTTACTCTTATTGCAAAGAAAGAACTGATACTTTTACATGGTGTAAATAGAATCTATCACTATTTTCTTTTAGTGTTAATAGCATATCCCTAAGAAAATGCTGATATTGTCACTTAGTGTAAATAGAATATATTGCTATTTTCACTGTGTAAATAGCATCTATCAAATAGCCGCTGCCAAATTAGTAATATCCATTTAATCAGTTTGAACATGGATACCGTACTGTGTGAAAATTATGGCTTTGTGTCTGTTCCTCTGTGGAACACAAAATAAGAAAAATCTTCATGTTCCACAGAGGAAAGAGGGTTGGAATGAGAGTGAGAAATTGATGACAAAATTTTCATATTTGGGTGAACTATGCTTTTCATTGCTTCTCATTGCAAATTTGCATAAGTTTAATCTTTCCCCAACTTTGTTGCATCTCCGGACATGCCCACATCGCATTGCCAAAGGCTGCTGATGCTCATCGCTAACTCTTATTTAAAATGAATGACTTTGTTGCAACAAATCATTGTATATGTGTGAAGACTTAGAGTAAGTGCACATAAAGTGGGCTGCTTTTAATTAAGTTACTTTCCCCCGTAATCTTTATCACTGCCTTTTCTCATTCCCAGCACTTAAACATATAAAGCTAAAGAAACTGCTTCCAATTATGGCTGGCCGATAAGTCTACCAGTCTACCAGTAGATTTATTTCATTATTTTAGGAGAGAACAAAACCGGCACTGCAGCCCAATATGACTGCTGTATGTTGGCTTTTGCTAACACACTTGGTGATGTGCCACGAGCCACAGAGCAGGAGAAAGCAGATAGAGGCGCTTGGCTTGGAGCCACCATTGATCGATGAGAAGCCTGGAGATTTGGGAACACATGACAGCTTTCGCACGCTGTTTGGTGAAGCTTGAAAAGAAATCAGAGGAGAGTCATTTCGTAGGTCTTAATTTGCTGGCAGTGTCAGATGCTGACTGAGGGCACTACTTTCCATTTGATGGACGTTAAATAACGTTACGGATTGCTTACGATTCCATGGAGTCACTTACATGTTCCTAAATGCTTCATCTTAAACATCCCAAAAAGGCAAAGAATACAGGAGAGTCTAATTACTTTTTGTGCTGAAAATGAGAAAAACAATAAGACTTTATCAGCATGGGCTGTAAAAGCAAGTGATCCATGCAGAGACGGGCGTTTGTTTTTGCAGGTAGCAAGTGTGCAGTTTGATTAATTGTATTTAGAATGAGGCTTGTATGATTAAAATGTGCTTGGGGACCGAGGGCATAATATTTTGTTTTCATCCCAGAACAGTGACTCTAAGCGCTCAGCTGGTTGTCATTAGCAGCAGAAATCTGATGTGGTTTCGGCAGTAAGGAGATGCCGCCATGGACTCCTAATATTGTTTGTTGTAGCCACATCTGTTCATGGAAGTGCTTGGACCCCTATCTGTGCATTTTGGAGCTCACAGCAGCACATTTGCAAGGTACTCCTAAAGGGAACAACAGCTGCACAATACTTGAGGTTTCAAACCCAGTACCATCTGGTCTTGTTTTTTAAAAATCTGCATCACACCAATCAAACTTCTTAGTTTCCCTGCACTTTTTTTAGGAAGTATGAAATACATGTCATTGCGTCTCCCCCATCTATTGTTTGGACAAACATGTAGCCCCATCCCAAACTCACACCATTGAGCACTACAGAGCCCAGCAATTACACTCTTTAGTACGTCAACCTACAAATGGGTCAAGTCCTGGGTATACTTCATTTTTTACGTGTATGCTAGTGGCGTGCACAGTCGAACGCACAGCCTTGCAAAGTATACTTCACTTGACTTGTGCGCATAGACAGGCGTTCGTTTTGAGCAAACTCCAGCCACGAGTTACAACCCATGTAAATATATTTTTATTCTTTTATGCTAGAGATGTACAAATGAGTTTACTTTCTAACCTCTTAACACAATCTCTCGTCTCCATTGTCGCTGTAGCTTGCATGCGTTCCGATCTGTTCTGTTTATGCAGGTTTTCTTTGACAACCTTGTGAATCAACGATTTTAAAAAAAAATTGAATGAGCATATGCGACAGTACTGTACAATATGTGCATACTCTTCTGATGACGAAATGTACGCTGACCCTCGCATACGCATAAAAAGTAAAGTATACTTTGGCCTTTACTCATAGTTGTCTCTGCACATTCAGCTGGGTAAATGACGTGAAGCTTTTTTTTGTTCAATCTTTTAATTTATTCAAAAATACATCAAATATGCAATTCATACATAAAGTGACTTGAATACACCTCTTTGATGAGCTTGTTTTTTGATTTTATTTCTGTATTAAAATTAATGAATGAAGCGTTAAGCGCGAGTGATTTACATGGTAAGTCATAGACATCCTGTGGCACGAATGACGCGATCCAGAGCTGTACGATACATCTTCGTACTTTTATAGAAACAGGAATAAAAAGGATCTTGCTTAGAAGAAAGTGAGTGAGGAGGTCAGACAATCTGGTAAGTTGTAAAAAACGCTATTTACTCAATTTGAGCTATATATACATTTTGAGACTGCCGCCTGGCAGAAGCCCCTCCCATGACGTGAATTTGTGTCTGTTGTGAAGCGAATTTCATGCGTAATTGAAGTGAGTAAACTCAAAATGTTCAAGCGTCCAACTACACCTGAAAAGCATGATTTATTCTCGCAAGTCTCGTCTGGTGTGAAATCCAGTGCTAGTTTAGTACCATTGAGATAATAATATAGTTTTTAATAATAGTTTAAATAAGTTTTTATTTTTATATGTTCCATTTTCATTTTATGCTTTGTTAAAGTTTTAGTAATTTTATTTTTTGTCTTTGTCTCTTTTTTGTATGTTTAATATGAGATTTTTTTTTCAGGTTTATTTTATTTCAAGTAACTTTTTTTTTTTCTTTTTTAGTTAAACATAATAACCCTACCGCAGAGTCATGTATCCCAACAAACCTGCAGAAAAACACAAAACAACTGGAAATGATATCATAGTGGTGCATGAAATGTCATGTGGTATGATTCATGATAAAAATAAAAATAAATGTATTTGAACAAAATGTTTGAAACATTGTTAAAATAATAGTTAAGATGTATATGGTAACGTGTACTCAAGGGTTTAGGAAAATATGACAACTTTTTTACTTGATTGTTACATCACGTGACCACAGCAGTGGTTTAAAAAAAAAAAGAAAATTGAAAATTGTATAAAAAACACAAAATCATATGAAATCAACATAAATACAAAGAGTACATTTCTAAGAACTTGGCATGTCTTTTTAAACTGGATTGTTTTCTTTATCATGATCACTCAAATACGTCATCAACTAGACGGACAGAAACACATATATATATATATATATATATACACATTACCATTCACTTATATTGAATATTTTTCAACTTGTACTTGCAGCACCCCGATACATAATAATTGGGATGGTAATGGTCGATAATGTTTACTCTTGACAGTTGCCCGAAGGAGAGCGCTTTCATCAAGCCTTATTGGGATTTGTGTCTCCATTTTTATAGTTCTGTAATTATGCACTACATCATCAAAGCCTCAGCGCAGAGACAAGACAACCGGGTTCCATCTCATTATTGGCAGGCAAGGTGTCTCTCAATCCTCACTTGGTACTTTAAGCACCTTCTTTACAACACACTCTAGATTCCAACCCTTTAAAATTCTACCCAAGTACTACCTCGAAGGCAGAACATTCTAGCTCACCTTGCGGTTTCAGTCAGAACAAGCTGCCCATTGCCTTATTATGGGAGCAGGCTTTCTTGTTCTAGCTAGCGACATTTTAGTGTAATGGAGGGTTTCAGGCAGGCAGCGAACATGGAGCCTACTGGGTGTCTGCTTTTATCAACTCCATCTGTCTATAACAGCTTTGTCAGCACCACAGGGCCAGAGTCAGGGATGACATTTCAGCTAGCGCAGTGGCTACAAAAACACAAAAACGTTGAAATCTTAGCCAAACATGAGTAATGTGTTTATTCATTCATAGCTGTGCCTCATTTAAGAGGAATTCTAGTAGCAAACGCATACATCTACTTACACATGATAAAGACTATGAGGTTTAGGACAGTTAAATCCACATACACCCAAATGGAAATGAGGAATTACACTTCAGCGGCAGGTAACTAGCTCAGTGTAGAATATGCATTCATCAGTCAGGGCTGTAAACAACCCTCTGAGCAGTGCTTGTGACCTTTAAAACAATGCACCTCATTTCACATTCAACATCTGCCACAATCTACAGCACGTCAAACATCAAGAGCCCCGTCGACAACAGAAGACGGTCTATAAGCCTGAGAGTGACATGACATGTGCTTTTTTTTTTCTCTATTAAGATCAAAAGCTTATACTGTCATGTCAAGTGTGTTGTTTCTATTTATTTCTTGATGTTGGTGATTGTGTGGGGGAATTTGAGAGTGACTTTAAAGAATTCAATCCAATGCACAAATTGTTTTATTGTTTTTTGAAGCTGATGTGACAAGATAAACAAATGTATTCTAGAACTTCACACATGGTAGACAAAATTTAAGCGTTGGGTTACACTGTCCAAAAAAAAGTATCTTGAGTAGTACAAACACTTGATTCTGGGGCAGTAACCTTAAAGGAACAATTTTGTACCTTATCTACCCCAAAAAAATGTAAGTTGTTTAAAGTTTTTTTTTATTTATTTTTTTTTATTGAGCAAAACACAAATTAACAGCAACAATATGACATAATGACTTATACATAAGAGAAAAAAAAAACTATNAGAGGAAAAAAAACTATAGATGTATGGTTGTGGTAGTTTCAGCAGGTACAGAGATCAGTTAAATCAATTTCATGTATTGTATTAGTAATTATTATTATTTAAATTCCCTTGTGTTGTTGTGGGGGGAAAAAAACTAAGTGTGACTGCACTGAGTGATAAATAGACATCAATACATTGTAAAGCAACAGCAATAATAATAATAATAATAATAAATAAATAAAAAATAATATTAATAATAATAGTAGTTGCAGTGGACATAGGAGTAACAGTAGTAGCATTGGTAATAATAATAGTAATGACAATAATAGTAGAGATAATGTTATTAGTAATAATAATAATAAATGGACTAGTCGGTGAAATAATTAAGTGTTTAAGTTACCATTAGTGAGAATCCACTCAGTTTCTCTCAAAACGCTGTATGAGTTTGTTCAGTGCAAGTTTATAAAAAATTATACGCTTAAAAACCATCACATTATAACAAACGAAGTGGAACCACAATTTAAATAAAATATTTATTTTGACGTTTAGTCAGATTCATTGATTAAAATGTGAGTTTTCACACAACAGTGAGTTTGCACTTTACTGACTGACAGCTTCAGTGATTATAAAGGAAGCACTCTTTACTTGCTAAGTAATTTATTTTGCAATTTGAAGAAGTTTTCGTTTTTCATGAGAATTTGTGACCTTTCCTACAAATGGGCTATATACTTCACACTTACAAAAAGTGACAAAAAAAATAAAAATAGACAAAAATAGATTTTTAATGTTATAAGTGATTTGATCATCTCTAAAAATATATTCAAAAGCAAAACATGTGAAAAAACAAATTAAGGAGAGAAAATGGCTAATGAGCCAATAAGTGCTCTTCTGCCGCCTTCTACTGGTTATAGTGGTAATTGCATATCTTTTTAAATAAGTGTTTGTTTTTCACCAAATGTTAGTTTAACTACATCGTTAAGCTTTATGTTTTACAATTGGGCACAATCTTTGAAAGATTAAAAAAAAAAAGTTTTTTGGTCATCACATATATTATTCACACACTTGTCACGTCGAAGGGAGATTTGATGGCGTAATTGGAGTTCGCCATACCTTGGCTTTTGGTGAATTGACGCCACTGCAGCTACCATTTATTCATACAAGTTTAAGGTGGAAATGGAAACAGAATAGCTCACTGAGCAGCTAATGACCTGCCCTGATCAGCTAATAACCAGCTTGGACCAACTTGAAACATGCCACTAAGAATAGCTACCAGCTTAAGATGGATGGATCCAGCAGGGTTATTAGTTGCACAAGCCCCATTTGGATAATTGATTTGCCAGATTAGATTAATTTACCCTCCCAGAACACATCCTGTACCATTACCCCCAACACTCTTCACCTCAGGTCACCCCATTCACCCATCATCCCCAGCTGATGTGACTGTGACATCCAAAATGGCTGCCATTCAAATCTGTCTGCTACCCAAATCTGCAGTGTGACAAAGTAAATATCTTGTAGCTGCCAAGCAAGAATCACGCTGGTTACATGGTTAGACTTTCAAATCTAAAGAGATGCCAACCCCCATCTCTTGTTCTCTATTTCAGTCTCTTGTCCTTCTCTAGCCTGGATTTTTTCTCTCCCCTCTCACAATTGGTTAAGAGCCCTGCAGGCTGGCAAAGTGATCATGATTAAATGTGAGACACAAGCTGCCCTGCCAAAGAAAAGAGTTGAGGGAGGGGGGACTGGGGAAGGGGATAGTTGGGGTTAGAGAGACTTGAGTTTGGAATTTCTTTGCTGTTTGTCACACATGCCGAGAAAACTGAAAACAGATGGGGATGAAGAAAGAAAGAGCGAAAGAGGGAGCAAAAAGAAAACAAATGCTGCCAAGTTTCGAGGTTCTCTTCGAACAGGCCTGACATACAGGCACATCAGGCAGAACAAGATCTTGAAATAATATGGTGATAATACGGTGGTCATTGTTTTCCTTCATATTTTTCTAAAAAGGTTTAAGAATCCTTCTTTTGTGTTTCATAACCAAGGCTAACTTCTCAATTCTTCCGGAGTGCCGCTCTCAAGAGATTTGTCCCTAGAAAATCCAATAGTGGTCCTTGGCTTTTGGTTTAAGTTGCAGAGGGTTTGATAAAACTTCTCCAGCCGTGAATGTTTCTCATTTTAAGATGTTTTGGTTCATCTGTCCTCTCTGTGGAAAACATACCAAATGCCTGTAGATATGCAGAACTTTACCCCTTCTGAGGGAAAAGGAACAAGAAAGTACTCTTTTGCAATAATGCCGACCTAGATGTAAACTAAATGATTCATATCAACAAATACATCATGCGGGGTTCATTTCATATACTTTTGTCTTGTGTTTTAATATGAAAGGTATTACTATATTTCTTCTGTAAAACAAAAAAGGAGAAAATTCCATCATAGGGTAAAATGTGCCTTCACTTACATTTTGCAAATCTACAGAAACAAACCTTTACATTACCATTTCCAGTTGAAATGACCACTAGTGGCAGTAAAACACCAACAACTTTTATTTCCACACATTATGATTTCCTGGCCAGATTATTGATTAATGAAGACTCATTTTTGCACTGTTCCTTGCACAACACTTTGCTATAACCTCAAAATACTTTTACCATAGTGCATGATTGTAAACTAATACAGTTTGACATTGTTTGGAAATTTCAAGACTTGTGTTGCAAGAAGCAGCATAATATAATTTAGCAGAAATGTGCCTGAGTACGATGCTATTTCCCATACAACCAAAGAACATCTATGAAAAGAACCATAAAAGGTATATGATTTTTGTTCGAATTATATTTGCCATTAAAAAATGGAATATATATAATTCTGAATAAATCAGGCAATGTCAGCAGCATCATTAACTCTGAGGAACACTTTTCTTTTTCCTGCTCATTGTGGATCTCACAGTACGACACATAGTCCTGGAAGGTCATATATTTAACAAAACAAACAATGTTGAAGTCTCAACAGTCATAGCTTTAACATGTCAACTCCGTCTTCCTAGCATGATCATTTCTGTCAGTTGTTGTGGGATAAATCTTGGCATTTTTGTTGTTTATTAAAGCAGCTACAATGATGGGGAAAAACAACACATGTACAACACGTTTAAGATGGAAAAATATTCAATTTTGCCAACTCCGTCAGACGTCAACTCCATTAGCTCTTTTTTTTTTTTTTTTTACTGACAGAGTTGACTTGTAAGCTGATAGAGTTGACAAGTGCTCACAAAAACTCTTTATAGTGATACAATATTTTTTTTTCCATATGTGGAATTAATGTTGTTTCATGATTTTATGTACATGTATATTTGATGTAATGAACTTCTTCATAGAGAGCAAACATGTCTGACGCCAGTTGCCCACTTAAGTCTGAAGACAGGCTGCAGAACCTTTGGATTCACATTGAGAATATTTATTTTTGCTGCTACAGGGCAGCACATAATATTGCTTTTACACTGAACATACAGTTGAGCTCAAAAGTTTACATACCCCTTGCAGAATCTGTAAAAATGTTCATCATTTTAACAAAATAAGAAGGATCATAAAAATTGCATGCTATTTTTTTTATTTAGTCCTGAATACAATATTTTACATAAAAGATGTTTACATATAGTCCACAAGACAAAAAATAAATAAATAAATACATTTGCTGAATTTATAAAAATGACACAGTTCAAAAGTTTACATCCCCTTGATTCTCAATACTGTGTGTGGTTACCTGGATGATCCACGACTGTTTGTTCATTTTGTGATGACTGTTCCTGAGCAGATAAACTGAGCTCTGTTCTTCAGAAAAATCCTTCAGCTCCTGCAGATTCTTCAGTTTTCCAGCATCTTTTGCATATTTGAACCCTTTCCAGCAGTGACTGTATGATTTTTAGATCCATCTTTTAATACTGAGGGACTAATAAAAACTAATAAAACTAGAACTAATAAAAAAGGTTCAAACATTCACAGATGCTCCAGAAGGAAACATGATGCATTAAAAGCCGGGGATGTAAACCTTTTGAATTGGATGAACGGGATAAATAGTACTTTTTTGTTGTCTTCTGGGAAACATGTAAGCATCTTCTGTAGCTTCCGAAGGGCAGCACTAAATGAAAAAAATATGATCTTTAAACAAAATAAGAAAACTTGCACATCATCTTCTTGTTTAAAAGGTAGAAAAAATTTAATTAAGTGGTTAATTAACTGAGACCTTTGTCTACAAATATATCTATTTTTAATAATGAAATATTAAAATAATAATAATAAAAACTAACATCTAATACCCGTTTTGTCCCTTATCTCAAGAATCAATGGACTATTTTTAAACGGCTCTTATTAACACTTTACCTGTCTCCTATTGGTTGGCAAAACAAGTAGCCCCACACTTTGCTAAACCAGGACCAAAGTGTTAGCATTTGGCTGATTAGCTTCAACCAAGCAGACAATGTACACTATGCGCTTATACACTATGTACTTATGCACTATGTACTCTACCATATAGTGTATGAACTTTATGAGGTATTTTATTATTCAACATCAGAGTCTGTTAGACCCCCAACACCCTCCACCCACCCTCCTTTTACGTAATTAAAGCTGTTGAGTGCATGAAGTGTCCAACATTCCACACTTTGATTTTTCCGGTTAATTAAGTGCATCATCCGGGTATTTAAAGCACTTTTTCTTTTTGGAAATTTCAGTGTAAACACACAACTCACTATTTATACTACAAAACAGCACAGAATAGAGCATAACGTGAATTGGGACGCAGCTGATGTTTAGTTAGCAGGGCTTCATTAGCCCGTAGTGACAGATGTTCCTTCTCCACTGATGGCCTTTTAGAATTTTTGGAATATCGTTGCACTGTTTTGTGAGGTTTGTCAGCTTGGACATGTTAATGACTAGCTTAGACCAGCTGGAAACTAGCAACCATGTTTCAAAACACAGCTGCTAACGTAAGCTAGATTTTCCTTGCAGGAAACACTGATGAAAACCTGTTTGGTAGCATCAAAGTCTTAGTCATCAATATAAACAGTGTACGATAACTGTGTGCGTTCAAAATTGGCAGCCATTATGCTGCAATAATGTGTGCTTAGCATTTTTAAATGCCGCTGTGTGCTTGTGTTTAGGGCTTGTGACTAAACCTGCGTGTGCGCAGAGTGCGATGCGAGCTTTGATCTTCATCACACTTCTGGTGAATCTTTGCAACTTTGTAGAAAAGCTGCCACCATCGCGCAATTGGTAGGAACGAGTTGCTGGTGGCAGGGGCCATCTCCGAAGAGCCCGATTCATTTGAGAAATAAATGAGTTCTGTGAGTAATTTGGGAGATAACCTCAGCAGTGGCCAAGAGTAAAGGAAGATAAGAAGCAGCCTCAAAATGAAGACAAGAAAACGAGACAATTTTTCACCTTGCCTCCTCTGAATTCCACTTCTCCCAGTTCACATGTAACTTTAATTAAAACACACACACATACACACACCTACACACTAGATTATCCAGCAGCAGCAATCAGTTAGAGTGCAAAAAGCAGTCTGTCAGGAATAAACTTCACACACCCTCAATTTAACAACACATCGTTTGAAGGATTAATTGTTATTTTTTGCTGCATTGCAGGCTGACAGAATTCAATGTCTCGCTGACTGCTAGGGGCTCTTGATGTTTGAGAGCCTCGACAGTTTGAACGCAAAACAAAAGCTGGTTACTTCAGGAACTAATTTCAAAAAAGTAGAGCTACTTGAAAAAAAAATTAAAATCGAACTTCATCTTTTGTATATTCTGAAGAAAAAGCTCTGCTTTCAAAAACATCTTAAAGGGGTAGTTCACTCAAAAATTGGATTTCTGTCACAATATGCAAGATTTTTATATTAAAATATCCAAAAACCACTTGCACAGTGTTAAATATTTCGTTCAGCTGTGTACTTACATTATCCTAAATGTTTCCAAGAATTTGTAAATTCAGAGAAAAGGTGCGTTCCGGGATATATCGCCCTCCAAAGGGCATTTCGGAGTGAAAATAATCATGGCCGCCATATTGAAGGGTCGTTCCAAACCGAAGTGCTCAAAACTGGCCACTTCAAAGGGCCCTTCGGAATGAAAGATTTTGAAGGGTACAACTGATGGACACTTCGGGCCCCCATAATCCTTTGCACAGGGAAGTTGTTTGACGTCACAGAATGGGTACAGGAGGTTCGGAGTTCGATTTTACCTATAAATGTATGTATAGTATTTTTCTATACTACTGTAATATTTATACGAGTTAGATTTGGTACGTTATTATGGTCAAAATGACATTGTACTTCAACAAAAATACTTTACAGCTCCCTTTATCAGTCCATTCAAATGTATTCAAATACCAAAAATATATAAACTAACGTTAAACAAAGGGCACAGCTTGCACAATCTACTCCTCGATTGTCTTAAGATGATGCAGAAGTGCGTTCCAAAAAAAAGAGTTTTTTTGACCCCTACACCCTTCATCCCTTCGAAACTCTCACTCCAGAGGGTAAACCCTTTGAAGGGATTAGGGCATAGGGATGAGCCCTTCCGAATGGAACGCAGGGAAATTCACAATTTTAAATAGTGCCCGTCCCTCACTTGTCGCCGGTCAATGACGTAATATCTGCGTTATCCCTGGTTTCCTTGTACTGCATAGTAACCATGGCAACATACGCGACAGCTGGGTAACGTCAAAGAATATACACTAACAAGAAGCGACACTCAATAGAACGTTCCATTGAAACACCGGCGCCCAGCAGAGGCCCTGCGTTTCCGCCATTTTGTGGTGAAAGCAAGTCGGCAGTCCACTAGTTTCTATGGCAATATCAGCTGCTTTGTTAAAACAAAACGTACATTGAAGCTGAAATCCAACCTGAACGATGACAACACAGAATAAAATACTATCACTAGTGATCATCAAAACCTTTTAACAGTTTATTTGACAGACTTTGTGTTTAAGTCTTCCACTTTTTTCACAAAACCTTTGCTCTCTAGAAACCCAGTCAGTTTGGGTTAAAATTCTTTAAAAGGCTTATAAACACTGAATTATTACCAACATATGAAATTAAATTAAGGCATCAGAAAAATTGGGAATGTTGGACAATAATGAATATAAGAGCTTGATTTTGCAGTGTTGTCTAACGTTAAAGCAAAAGTGTACAAAAGTGGGATTTATGCGATAACAGACACAGCAATGCATCATGTATTATAAGATCGTTATGTTTGTAGCGTGATCCATTAAAACGTACAGTATATTTCAATTCAGACCTAGTTATACTATTATTACTATTACAGGTCTGAAATATAGGCTATTGTTCGCTGCAAACATGCAAAACATTATCTTAAATTTATTAATTATTAATTTACTATTAATAAATGTGTAAAGTTGCATAAAATGGAAATACTCAATAAAGTAGGCTAACTACGTTACCTCAGATGGATGAATGGTTGGATTCCACAACTGGTAAAATAAAACATATATAAGACAATACAACATTTACTGTAGGAGCCATACAATTTACTGGTGACTTAATTTAAAAAACTGTTCTATTGCGCTTCTGATTTGACAGTGAAATTCGCTGATTTTGGGTGCGTAAGATGTGAAGGATTCTATGGTCCAGTTAGTATTTTCACCCCATAATGGCGGGCCGCGATACCGGAGCGCCATCTAGTGGCTATCACTCAAAAAGTATCAAAGAGTCGCCTCTTGGGTTCTATACTCTTCGGTAACGTCAAGCGACACACTGTTGTCATTTCGTTCAAACATTATGGACCATGGCAAGCAAACGTTGGGACAAAAGGAGAAATAAAACGAGGATCAATATCAGCGTGGCGTTTCCGAGATGGCGAGAGCGTCGCGACAACTTTGACTTGACAGAGCTCGACGCCGCTCTTGCACGTTATTAGACAAGGTAAGCAAATGTAGGCTTCATAAGACTAATCAATATTATATAGCACAACACGATGAAATGTTAGAATATCATAAGTATAATATTCTAATGTTGATCTAGCTTACTGTTAGTCTCATACAGCCAACAAACTAATACATAGAATAACAATACAACATTCTCGGCCACGCCCCTGCTTTATACCAAAGTCATGTTAAAAACATCAAAGCATTCACTAAACCATAAACATTATTTCGCCATAAACATTATTAGATCCATCGGAATGACGACAAGTTCCATGATTCAATGCTCATTCACTGCATCATCAATCTATGCCTTTGTTGTTTTGAAGAGTTTAGCGACCCCTAGCGGCGAAAAAAACAAACAAACATACTGTGCCTTTAAGTACTCACCCTCATGTCGTTCCAAACCTGTAAGACCTTCGCTCATCTGCAGAGCACAAATTAAGGTATTTTGGTGAAATCCAAGAGGGTTTTTTTATCCCCAATAGAAAGCAATGTAATTACCGTCATTGAAGGTCCAGAAAAGCACTAAAGACATGGTTAAAATAGTCAACGTGACTACAGTGGTTCAACCTTATTGTTATGAAGTGACGAGAATACTTTTTGTGCATAAGAGCAAAACAAAAATAACGACTTTATTCAACAATTTCTTCTCTACCCTGTCAGACTCTTACGCATTTGACGGAGCAAACATAGTTCAGCGCTTCCGTGTTTACGTACAAATGCCGGCTCTGTATCGGCTGGCTCCAGAGTCAGCATCACATGCATGTGTCGTGGTGCTCACGTGTACATCACAGGCCAATAATGAGCTGGCGTTCTGACGTAGAACCTGAAAGCGCCGAATGTAAACAGCGTATGAGAATAACAGGGGAGAGATGAATTTGTCGAATAAAGTCATTATTTTTGTTTTGTTTTTGCACGAAAAAAGTATTCTCATCGCTTCATAACATTAAGGTTGAACCACTGTAGTCACGTTGACTATTTTAACGATGTCTTTAGGACCTTTCTGGACCTTGAATGATGGTAATTACTTTCTATTGGGATAAAAAAATAAAAAAAACTCTTGGATTTCATCAAAAATAACTTAATTTGTGTCCTGAAGTTGAACAAAGGTTTTTCAGGTTTGGAACGACATGAGGATGAGTAATTAATTACAGAAATTTCATTTTTGGGTGAACTAACCCTTTAAACCAACCTAAGCTGATCTCCTAAACTGGTGTATAGTTGTTTTAGCTGGGCAGCCATCTGGTCTACCAACCCAAATAGCAATAAAAATGGCAACATTTTTATTTCTTATTTCTAATATTTGCAGATTTATACCTCTCAATTGTGAACATATAGTATATATTGCAATGTGACTGTATCTCGCAATTACACCCTTGTTTTGTGCAACTGCGACTTTATTTCTCACAATGTGCCTTGATATGTTTCACGTAATTGCAAATTCAGTTGTGACTTTATATCTCGCACTGTGACCGTATCTCATGATATTGTGGCGACAATTTATTAATTCGTTCACTCGTTTTAGTTAAATTGTAGCCACAAATTAAGAATTTGTTCCCACAACTTAATTTGTTCCCTCGTTTTAGTAAATTGTGGCCATGTTGAACTAGTTTGTTCCCTCGTTTTGATTTAACTAAACAAGGGAAGAAATGATTACAGTGTGGCCATGATTTAGTAAAACAAGGGAACAGATTATAATATCGTGCACACAATTTAATTAAAACAAGGCAACGAATTAGTAAAACATGCTGACGTATTAGTAAGTCACGGGAACGAATTGTTAATCCGTGGCCACAATATACTTTTATTTTTTTCTTTCTCCCATACGTCATACTTCTGCATTCTAATCAGAAAAATAAAAGTTCACATTTTCTCTCCAACCTGCTTGATTTAAGGAATCATTCAAGTCTATTGCACAAAAAAAGTTACACATTCAATTTTAATACTCGGGGTTAGGGCTTGTTCAAATCGCTTACACTAACTATGTGAGAAATTGTAATAGTAAAGCTCGCATCACTTGTTCCTTTATTAGAATCCTTCCAGATGAATCACATGTCTACGAATTCAAGTGCCGGAAAAATGAAACTTTGAATCATTGCTGATGTCATGACATTTTACTTTGACTATTATACCTGGACCAATTTACTTTAATATGAAAATCAGAGCACGCTGAGAAATGAAATATTAAAAGCGAAATATATGATGATCAGTTCTCAAAGGTTGGATGCACAGAGAGTTTCCATGGTCACATTAAGCATTTACAGACATAGGGAGAATGTGAGGTGCACAGAGTGGTATTTTGTTTGGACGTCCTTGCCATATCTCTGAAGACAAGGCTAAACCGCACTATTGGATTCCAGTGTGGCACTTTCATCCAGGAACGAGGATACACTGTTCTCCTTCACCTAAGTGTGTGTGGATGTGTATTTGTGTTTGAGTGATTGTATACTCCCCTGTGTCGTTTTTTTTTTGCATGTGTGTGTATTAGTTTGTTTAAGTACATCTGTCTGGTTCCTGTAGGGAAGCTGGATTTGTTTGCACAGTGCAGATTCCATGCTGACATATCAGGATGTGAATACACCCAACTTCATTCAACTCAAGAAGCTTTCACGGAAGTCTATACATTTAGTCTAAAATGAATCTGATAGTAAAATGTCAAAACATAATGTAAATATTATCCGCCTGTCACTATAAAAGGTACTGAGAATGTATATTATTCTTCCATGGTGGTCTCTTTATTGAGGAAAAAAAAAAAGCATGTGTTACATTTTCAGTTTTCCCTACATGACTTCTTTGCCTGATAAAAATGATTATGTTTTCTAAAAAAACATCCTTACTTCCAGGACGAAAGCCAGTAATTTGCCCATGTTCAATCTCTCTGTTTATTTATGTAAGGTGTGTGTGTTCATGTTGGTCTGCATTGGGTTCTCAAACCCATGAGCCAGGTCACAGCACTTTGTGTTTAAAGAATGATTGCAGGCCTGGCATTCTGTAAGATTTGTCATAGCTTCCCCCGCAGACTTAAATGAACGCCTGGAAAGGGTGTTTTTCTCATGTGTTTTAGCCATTTATACATGAAGTAGCTCTTATTGTTAATGTTGGGTCCAGCTCTGGAATTATTGGTCTATTTTAAACCGTAATTAATGGGATTTCCATATTTCTGCACCATAATAAAAACTTAAGCACTGATGAAAAATGCCTGTATATCCCAGGCACTTCAGTTTTCACACGAGAACATTTGACTGGCGTATGCGTTTATGTAAGGGTCATTAATTCAGACGGACCTCTCTGGGCATTTCAATCTTCATTACTATGACTCTTGGCTGTGAGTTTTCAGATGCCACGGTGAAACAAAAGCAAGAATTTTAGAGATTTAACAATACTAAGATTTAAAATACTATAATCATGATTTTACTTTGCAATCAATGTAAAATATATGATGTGGAACATCTTGTAAAAATACAAGTAACAAATAATTGATTTATGCTGCAGTGCATGCTGGGAACTTAAAGGTTAGTTCACCCAAAAAAGAAAATTCTATCATTAATTACTCACCCTCGTGTCTTTCCACACCAAGACCTTCGTTTATCTTCAGAACACAAATTAAGGTATTTTTGATAAAATCTGATGGCTCAGTGAGGCCTCGGTTGACAGCAAGATAATTAACTACTAAACTACTTAACTACTAAAGACATATTGAAAACAGTTCATGTGACTACAGTGGTTCAACCTTAATGTTATGAAGCGACAAGAATACTTTTCGTGCGCCAAAAAAACAAAATAACGACTTTATTCAACAATATCTAGTGATGGGCGATTTCAAAACACTGCTTCATGAAGCTTCGATGCTTTACAAATCTTTTGTTTCGAATCAGTGGTTCGGAGCGTGTTTCAAACTGCCAAAGTCACGTGAACCATTGAAATGTTGAAATGTTTTGAAACACTTATGACGTAACGAAGCCTCGTTTAATGAAATCATATGACTTTGGCAGTTTGATACACGGTCCGAACCACTGATTCGAAACAAAAGATTCATAAAGCTTCATGAAGCAGTGTTTTGAAATCACCCATCACTACATATTGTTGAATAAAGTCTTTATTTAGTTTTTTTGCTGCACAAAAGTACTCTTGTCACTTCATAACATTAAGGTTGAACCACTGTAGTCACATGAACTGTTTTAAATATGTCTTTAGTAACTTTCTGGGCATTTGAATTATCTTGCTGTCAATGGAGGCCTCACTGAGCCATCGGATTTTATCAAAAATGTATTAATTTGTGTTCCAAAGATGAACGAAGGCCTTACGGGTGTGGAAAGACATGAGGGTGAGTAATTAATGACACAATTTTTGGGTGAATTAACTCTTTACGTTTTTTGAGGAAAACTTTCCAGGATTTTTCTCCATATAGTGGACTTTAACTGGGGCACAATTGGTTGAAGGTCCAAACTGCAGTTTCAGTGCAGCTTCAAATGGCTCTACACAATCCCAGATGAGGAATAAGCTTGTCAATACCGAAACGATCAGTCATTTTCTAAAAAAAAAAAAAAAAAAGTTTATTTTTTTAACCACAAATGCTCATCTTGCAGCACTCTGCGATCTGCCATGCATGGTGTGATTACAATGTAAAGGTCACGTGTGACCTAGGTGGAGGTACCGATCCAGTGTCTACAAAGTGAAAGTGCAAAGACTAAGCCAAATGCTCTTTATAAAAAAAGGTAAATCAATGATGTCGGACAATTTTGAAGTTGAAGGAGAAAATGAGATAGAGTTTTTCACCCTACCGCGGTACTTCCGCATCACAGAGCAGTGCAAGACTAGCATTTGTGGTTAAAAAGTATAATTCTTTTTTTTTTTTTTTTTAGAAAATGACCAATCATTTCACTAGACAAGACCCTTATTCCTCGTCTGGGATCGTGTAGAGCCCTTTGAAGCTGCACTGAAACTTCAATTTGGACCATCAACCTGTTAAACCCCAGAGAAGTCCACTATATGAAAAAAAATCCTAAAATGCTTTCCTTAAAAAAAAATTTACGACTGAAGAAAGAAAGACATGAACATCTTGGAAGACATGGGGGTGAATAAATTATCAGGAAATTTGAATTTTGAAGAACTAATCCTTTAAGCATCAACATAGAACTGTGGACACGACATTTAAAAAATCAATAAGAGCTTACTGTTATACAGACAATCACTGTGATTCTACAGCAAAATGCTGTAAAAGCTTTTCAGGTTCACTGTGATGTCATAGGACACCGTTGTCAATTACTGTAATTAAAATCATTGTAGAAGTGCTACAGTTAACATTACTGTGGAAAGTAAAGCAAATGGTACCCTGAATTAAACTGTAGTGTATGTGCATTTTGTGCATGTGTTGTAACTGAGCAGCCTCCGTGGCAAACTTTTTGACATTTCCATGTATGCCTTAGCAGTGTGTGTACAATGGACAATCTGTGGCCTACGCACTGGGTGAGATGGTATGCGTGTAGAATTGCGATTGTCATCATTATTAAAGAGACCAGAGGCAGATCTAAGCTTAGACTCCCTCTCAGCCTGACAGCAGATTCCCCTCCTCATTGTTTAAGGGTGACCTTCTTCACCTCCCCATCTTTAAAGTCAGTGCACCGACAGCAAGCTGTGAAGTGAAATTAGGACGTGCATTAAATAGCCTCGTTTCACCTGCCCAAAAAGCATCAGACGAGAAGAGAACTCCCAACTGGAAACATCATAAACGATGGGTGTAGGTAGACATCCAGCAGTGAAATACACTTTGTATGACTTGCTAACTAATTTACCTTGGTATAAGTTAATACTTCTGAGTGGATCATCATCTGTCCTGGTAGGACATTTGTGGCCCGCTGCCATGAAGTATCTGATTGCTCTCAAATCACCTGGTCAATTTATCAAGGATGTGGTGGACTTGATAGTCCATTACCCTGACTATCACATGTAATTGCCTGAGGCTGATCTTTTGCCCTGGATGGTTAGACTACCTGTCTTCGTGTGGGCTGTTCTACTTCCTGTTTTATATTTACTCCCTGAGCACTGGGATTGTATGATCTTATGGTACAACTACCATGTTCCCTGCTGAAATTTGCACTGCCATTTCATGTTCTACCTTATAATGAGAGTTCAGCCTTACATGGAAAGTTGTCATCATTCACTCATCCTCTTTGTATTCATGTTGTTTTTTATATGGTTTTTGTACCATTTTCAACACACATGTATATATAAATGGAAAATGCCAAGTAGCAACCTCAAAGTGCTTTTGCCATAGTGTATGATTTGCAAACCAACACATTTTGCATTTGGTTAATTATATATCGTGTTTGACTACACTAAACTCATACCCTAAACCTAATAGTGTTAACAAAAACATCTGCATTTGCTGAAACAACCATTTTAGTTTGCTTCTTTGAGCTGTTTTATCATGATTCATGGGACTCGAACCTGAGCTCTTTGCACCGCAAGTACAATGCTGTATCAGGTGAGCTGCCAAGCAAGTTTACTACATCAGAAAAACCATATATATGATGCAAATGTCAAAATGTATTAGTTTGCAAATCATGCACTATGGTAAAAGTGCTTTGAGGTTGCTACATGGCATTTTTCATTTATAAATACATGTTAGTTGAAAATGGTGTAAAAACCATATGAAACCAACATGAATAAACTCGCAATTGCGTTATAAAGTCAGAATTGCGAGTTTATATCTCCCAATTCTGACTTTATAACATGCAATTATGACTTTATATCATGCAATTCTGACTTTATATCATGCAATTCTGACTTTATAACTATCAATTGTGAGTTTATATAACTCAGTTCTGAGAAAAAATCTGAACATCTTTACATCTCGCAATCTGAATTGCGAGATGTAAACTCACAATTGTGAGAAAAAAGTCAGAATTATCAGATAAAAAGTCACAATTACCTTTTTCATTTTTTTTATTTAGTGACGGAAACAAGCTTCCATAAGAAGTAACGCAATATCATTTTGCAGAAATGTCATCACAGGCGCATTTTGTGTTGCATATTTTCCGTACATCTTAAATACATGTGAACGCACACATAATGAACTTATGCAAAATTAATTTCATTCAGAATTTAAAATGTGTTGTTTATATATGTGACCCTGGACCACAAAACCAGTCATAAGAGTAAATTTTTTTAAATTGAGATTTATACATCACCTGAAATACGCTTTCCATTGATGTATGGTTTGTTAGGATAGGACAATATTTGGCCGAGATACAACTATTTGAAAGTCTGGAATCTGAGGGTGCAAAAATATCAAAATATTGAGAAAATTGCCTTTAAAGTTGTCCAAATGAAGTCCTTAGCAATGCACATTACTTACAAAAATAAATGTTTTATATATTTACAGTAGGAAATTTACAAAATATCTTCATGGAACATGATCTTTACTTATTATCCTAATGATTTTTGGCATAAAACAAAAATTGATAATTTTGACCCATGCAATGTATTGTTGGGTATTGCTACAAATATACCCCTTGTGACTTATGACTGGTTTTGTGGTCCAGGGTCACATATTGGGATGTACAGACCTTAGGTAGCCCCACCCCTTTTCAGTGCTGCACTTGTGTTCTGTCTTCCTGTTTGTATTTCCACAGCTTGAAGGTAAGATCTAAAGGATTTATGAATTAACTGCATGTTTTAAAATCTTCCCGGTCTACTGACATTTGTTATTTCATCGGCTTCAAACGTTACAATGTTCATTATAACTTACTTTAACTCTACAATAAGCAAATCCACTTCACCAGCTAATTACTCTTTGACAGCGGTGCCATAGAAATATACAGAGCTACCACAAAAATAGAAGTTCAAACATACAATTCTAAAGATGGCTGCACGCTTGTATCTCTGGCATATAAGGTCTATAAATTAACTTTTTTAATTAACTTTTTTTTTATTTATTTTTTTTATTAATACATCATGACAAAAAATAGCATGATGTCACTACCCATATTTATGACAAGTGGTGTCAATGATGTCAAACACTATTGGTTCCCAAGTGGTTGATTTCCAGTAAAAAGTATTCATAATGGGTCTAGAACAACACAAGGATTAATAAATGATGAACGAACTTTCATTTTTGGCTGAACTATCCCTTTAATGGACAGACGTGGGTGACATGCATATTATAACATTGCCGGTGCCCATTAGTGGTGTTACAGCTGTTGTGAGCATTTGCTTAACTTTGTTGGCCATGTGTTCTGTGGTGCACAATTGCTCTTTTGTCTTTTGTGCTCCCTGGGACTCCACACCAACTTTCGCTCATAATGTTATTTTTTCTTCTTGCCACAGAGCCAAACCATTTCTCACATTCTCTCTCCTGCCTTGGCTTTAAGATCCATTCTTCTATATTTTTCAACAGTCTCCCTGCACTCGCTCAGGTTGAAATCTTTGGCTGTGGACAGAGCCAGGGCTCTAGGGGAAATGCATTCTTGATTGGAGAGCACGCTCCAGTGTTTCCTTAACAATAACACAAGGTGTGGATCAAGCGTAGTGTTCTTAGGCCGGGGGCGAAGGGGTGCTGAGAGAAAGAGAGAACCAGGGTGCGCTAGTTTTTCACACTATCAATGAGACATCTAAGAGTGTGTTATCTGTCTCACTTGTGTTTTTGGAGGGGATGAAAGACCCCACATTCTTACTATGAATAGAATTCATGGCAGGCTTTCTCTGAGGTTTGTCTGCTATGAACCCTGTGAACAAATTGCTTCATAAACCTCAGTCTGCACTTCCCTTACGATTAAGGACATCTATATCACTTTCAGACACATGGGCAAGTCATGTGCCTCAAAGTTTGGCAAAGCTCTGAAAAAAATGCACTCAATCTCTTTAGTGCTTTAAGAAAATACTGGGGGAAAAGTGGAAAATACAGATCACATCATTCTATTTCCATAATGAATTGTATGAGAAAATGCAAACTGAATAATTTATTCAACATTGCAATGTGTTTGCACTTGAGTACCTGCTTAACCTGTGTGAGTTTGCTATATATAATTCTGTGTTGACATCTTGACATGTTGACATGTTCCATGTTTATGTATGTTTTCATCTTTAAGACATCTGTTGGGTCTGCACATGCTGTTTTTATTGACTGTAAGCTATCTTTGGTAGTAAAAACATTTCTGGTTTTGCTGAATTTTTTTAAGCTTCTGCTTACTTGCCCTTTTAAAACAAAGTAGGCTACTATGGCTGTACCTTGGTACAGTACTGGTATCACATTGTAAAATTGTGGTACTTTATTATATACAGTTGCTGTTTGAAAATCCTGCCAAAACCAGCTTAAGTTAGTAGCTGTGTTTTGGAACATGCAAACTGGTCATTAACATTGACTGGAAGACAATGCTTGGACTATCTATTCCACTAACCAGCTTTACCATTAAAAATGATATTTTACCCCAAAATTTACATTCTTTCATCATTTGCTCAATCAATATTGTTCTAAACCCCCAAAATAAAGAACTTTATTTTTGCTGTGGAAACAGATTTAGATTGTTTTATTATTATTAAAAGTGGATAAAAGTGGACTGTGACTGTGAAGTTCTGATATAACAAAAAAGGGCTCTGTTCCCAACACAAAGCTATCATATGTCTTCAGAAGTCTTGAAATGTATTTTTATGGACCACTCTATGGCGCTTTTGTGCCATTTTGACTTGCTGATAGCTGGTTTATTGATGGTCTACCAGTTCATAGAACCTCTTGACCAACTAGAAACCGGCTACCATATTTTTGTTGGATTTTCCACAGAGAATGTACTGAATGATTGCTGCTGTATATTCCCCACCAAGGTCACCATGATTTTGCCTGACATGTTCCTGGATCAACATATTTTTTTGATCCTGAAACAACATTCCTATCTGAAAATGTAGTCCTAACCATACCCATAAGTTATCCCTAAAATCAGGGAAATGATAGGTGAATAACACTGATGTAGAAGCACCTAACCCTGGTTTTAAGCCTAAACTTGACATCAACTGTAAACTTTTCCCTCAACCATAATTGGTTAATTGGAATGTTGTTCCATGTTGCAATTGGTGAAATCACGTTCACTTCCCAGGGTCACCTCCCAACCAAAGCTCACTGAAAAAAGTTTTGCGACGTCCAGTGAGTGGCACTAAAAGTGTGAACATGAATCTGGCAACGTTTTATTACGAAGGTTTTTGTACGTATCACAGCAGTTTGGAAATAAAATGTCCGGCAAGTGGCACGAAAAGGTTAATCATCTATTGTGTTAGCCTAACACCTACATGAAACCCTACACTAAATCTAACCAATAGTGTTAACAAAAGCAAACGTGAGATAAAAACATATAAGCAAACATGCCATTTTAGATTAATTCTACAAATCTTTTAGCTCTTTTATCATGACTCGTGTTTCAAAGGACTTGTACCTGAGAGCAGCACTTTGCAAGTGCAATGTTGTACCAGATGAGCTACCAAGTTTAATACTCCAGAAAAGCCATAGGTATTGCTGGTATTAGTGTATTAGTTTGCAAATCCCATAGTAACAATAACACAGTATTGTGCAATTTTTGGAGGTTTGCAAAAATGTAGGTAGAGGCATGTTTTTCCAATGAGCCCATGTCACATTCCAATACCATGGTATTAATCTGGAACTCTGATGTACTTCAAAGATTAACATGGTAAATATATTTAATACTTTTTTGTGCTTTGCAAGTATGTGCTGTATGTGAAATCTGTTGAATAGTGGAAAGGACCAAATTAAGACATTTCAGCTACAGGAAAGGATTTTTTTAAATTTAGAGGGCAGCTGAAATTTAGAAGGCATACAAGTCAGCTGCCTCTATGTAAGCTCATAATATATAATATAATGAGCACTGATTATCTGAGCTTTCAGAAGGAGTGCCAGTACTCTGGGCACTGTGCGGAAAGCCAGCATGCCTCACATAGCATATAGAGAAATTGAAAACCCACACACCACACATATACACAGCACCTGGGTCTTTGTACAGCAAGCTGTTAACTGGAGTCACAAATTAAAGTGTTGACCTCTTGATGCTAACTATGGAGACACTCGGCTTGCGTGAAGTAATTTCTCTAACAAAAAAGGAGATATACCTTTGGTTTCCCGGTTTTGAGCTGATACTATAGATGCCCTGAAATAAACATTTGGCCCGGCACGGTGAGGGAAAAGGCATAGCATGAAGGTAATACTAAAGCAAACTGTACTGAATGAATTGAATGTTCCTCTATCTTATAAAAGCTAACAGCTGACCTTGTACCAGGAAAACATTAAGGAGACATATCAAAGCCTTTCAAGAACAGAAAATGGGAACAACCTTGGAACAACTTGAACATCACATGATGGTGTAATATTTTTCCATGGTTTTGGGAATGGTGTTACTGTGACAACACATTATAATGACATGATTTTACTTATGCAGAACATAAATGCAACATATTCTGCCTGTAACAATTCAATAGAGTCCTTTTAGTCATACGTAGTAAGCTCAATTTCATTGGCTGAATTCATTTATGGTTGTAGTACTTGCTGCCAATGTGCAAAGCTACACCCTCACCATATGTGTGCAGGTCATTCATATTGAGTTAATTTTGGACTGGAATAAGCAAGACAGATTTGACAGCAAAATATGGAGCCAGATGCAGTCCAGTATTGGGGAGTAAATAACTACTTTTATTTATTTACTTACATTAAACAGTGTTACTTTTACCAGTAAGTTACTTTTTCCAATGGGTAGCGTTGTAGTGTAACACAAAAAAAACCCACTGTTTTAATGTTACTTTATTTCCACCTGAGCTTTATTGCCGAGTAAATTTGCCGAGCAAATCTGATTCATTATTGTGGGTTAAGCGGTCATCTCTCTCATACGTAGCACTGGAGAGTCTGAATCATTCTAGTGAATTAGTTTGTCCCAGTCATGGCCCTGTCCCAAATGGCACACTTCATGCGCACTTGTGGTCTTGTGGATTTAAAGTGGACAAATGGGACACCTTGCATTCTTCTGAACTTCAAGGTTGCGTGCACCGTAACTGCATATGAAGTGTCATTCAGTTTAGGTTGAACTTGACTTATGTTCGCTGATCAATGTTTACATGTGAGTAAAAGCCTAAATTAAATCTGTTCATCATAAATGATAAATTCATATGGATTAGTTTTATGATCTCTTTATGAACTTTTTGAAGCGTCAAAGTGGTCATTGCAAAGGCAGTCAATGGACGGACAGACATCTCTCAGAATTCATCAAAAATTTCTTCATTTGTGTTCGGAAGATGAACGAAAGTGAGTAATTAATGACAGAATTTTCATTTTGGGGTGAACTAACCCTTTAATATAATGCATTAATGGTGGGGAAATATTAGTGAACCCTTCTGCAGGTTTACATTGTTACGCCAGTAGGTGGCAGCAAGTGACTGTCTTTATGAGTGAGTCATTTGAATCCTTCTTTCATCAAAAGTGCTCATTCATTCATTGGCTTTTAGACATACACTCACAAACTTTCCTAAGCACTTCCCCTCGGGGGAGTCCCCGCCGCCATTTTGAAGTGCGTTCAACTTTGTCAAGTGGACGAGGGAAGTTTACTTGGATGGACCCCCAAAATTTTGACCCGGGGAGCAAGTCTACTTATATGTACACTTCAGGCAGATCCATAGACCACAATGCAACACTCTTAATTTACCCACAAGTGATCAAGGGCTTAGGGCAGGGGTGTCCAGTCGTGCTCCTGGAGGGCTACTGTCCTGCGAAGTTTAGCTCCAACCCCAATTAAACACAAATGAACCAGCTTACTAGACATACTAGAAACTTCCAGGCAGGTGTATTGAGGCAAGTTGGAGATAAACTCTTACCCTCTAGGACAGAGTTTGCACACCCCTGGCATAGGGTGTTCCATTTAAACACATTGCAATGGTTCTGCCAGTAGTGTGCACTCATGAAAATGTAAGCAATGATGTACATCCGAGTGAACAAGACGGACGGAGGGAAGTTAGTGAGGGAAGGGCATTAAGAGTGGTGTAACGAAGTAGCGTGTTCGTACAGTTATTAATCAATTTATGGGTGGAATATGAATATAATAATTCATAACGTTTTATGAATAATTATTATGCACATACCGACCCAAGGGGGAATTAAACATATATTGTTAATTAATTACAACGAATTATAATCAATCATGTATATGATTAGTTCTGGTTTAATAATTATTTAGAGAAACTGTTCGTTTGTCCAGCAAACTAATAGTTCCTCATAGAATGAGATAGATTTATTCTTTTGGCCACAAGAATAAATTCCTATTATAGCACAAAGTGATCGAAACGTTAAAGTGACTTGGTTTTCGGTTTAANAATTGGGCCCGTTGTTTTACCTCGAAATGTAATAAAGGTGTCAGAGTGTCAGACCGATCGGAGCCGAGATGAGCTCTTACAACCCAGTCCAGCATACTAAAAGCATTCTGAACATTCCAAAGTTTATTGATTATCTTGATACGTGTGCATATGCTACAAGTGGACTTAAACAAAGCCCAGAAAGTTATGAATCAGAAATTGAATCATTAATTCAACTGATTTGTTCAAAAACACTGAATCACTCAGGAGCTAAACGTCACTACTACTTCAGTTTTATTCTGAAATGTTTTAGTTGGAGAAGCACAAACATGCAAAGCAACTGGCAATATTGTCTAAAATATAAGTTACACAATGCTAACTTCCTTTTTATTGTACTGTTGTAGGCTATATAAGCAATATCACACAATCGTTGTTAGTTTTCACATGACATGAGCAATGGCAGATTTTGAATCTATGATGTAAGAAAGTAGTTCAACACGAACTAGAGTCTTTAAGAGAATCATTGGACATCCTGTATTTTGAGCAACAACAACAACAAAAATGTCCCATATTAAAGCGGTGAAAAAATTTATGCTGGATTAATAATATAATAATAAAATATAAGTACAATATTGCTTTAATACACCTTGTATGGGCGATGAAGAGTAGCACCTCTGTAGACATTTTATTAACTCCTGACAGTGCCCCATCAACCCAAAACTCAAATTTTAATCTTAATGCAGTGCTTTCAATTTATTCCAGCTGAACACATGACAGTTCCTTATGTTCTCCGGTGGTTTAATTAGAGCAAAATGTATGTGTGATTTCAGCTGTCACAGGAGAGACATCTAACCAGCCATCACCAGCCTGACAGTGTGATAATTCAGATGTGCGGACAAATACAGGGTTTGCTTATATCCTCATGACCAGACACAGAGGTCTTCATGCACATAGCTGGATGCACATTGCATATGATTTTTGCCAAAGTTTTGACTGTTTAGTGTGACATTCTCATCGCCAGCCAATTAATCACGAATACAGTGAATCTTGCCATGTTTTGACAGTTTCACAAATTTTCTTTTCCAGTCAAAACATTATCACAAGAGCTTCCTTGATTTTTACAATACAACTTGAATTTCTTGTTTTTGCAGATGTCAAAAATGCAATCAATAGTCAACAGTCTTGGGTTTACTCAAGATCTCAGTGTGCCCTTTAAAATGATAGTTTACCCAAAAATTTAAATTCTGTCATCATTTTCTCACCCCCATGTTGTTCCAAACCCTTAAGACTTTCATTCTTCCGAATTTCATGAGGGTGAGTAAATGATGACAGAATTTTCTTTTTTATTTTGTTCTGTTTAGACTTCTTCCACACTCTTAGAAGAAAAGTTCTATAGAGCCTTCAAGGGTTCTGACAAGCGCTTCATATATAGAACCTTTATAAGATAGTGTTATAGATTTTTGGATTTGTTTTAATTCATTTTTAATTTCAGTTAAATCTTATGAATTAGACAGCTTGTAAATATGCTTTATCACTAGAAAAAAAAATGAAATTACATGTTAAACATTTCATAAACAATCATTTAGGACATTTCTCCTTATATAGAACCTTTAAAATTGAGTCAAGAACCCTTGGGTTTTTTTATAGAACTCCATTGAATCTTCTAAGAGAGCATGTTATGTTTCCAACTTGAATGTGACACGTAATAACGATGAGGAATAACGAATGGCTGACTTGTAGGTATGAGTTTCCAAGTGCACTTGAAGGCAGCAATTGTAAAGGATCAAAAAATCCTGTACGCTCAGCTTAAGGAGGAGTCCAACCATTTTTGGTATTCCTCTCCTGGACATCATGCTAAGGCTTGAATGGAACACTCATCTTGAGCTAGTTAGTTGCACCCAGCCTGCTGGAAAGCCTTAGGTTGCCCAGTTTGTGGTATTTTAATGATCTATTATACTTGAGGGATGATTACCTGTAGACAGAGATCTCCTGCTGGACCTTACTGGACTGACAGGAAACAATGGACATAATGGTCTATTTTTGATTGTGTGCCCGCATTATAGTGGTCATGCAGCTGTTATTTATTTACCTATTTATCCATCTCTGTTTTGTGGGAAGGAATGGGTTGTTTATTAGCATTAGAGCTTAAAGTACGGATTTAATTACAAAAGCATTACTCATTGTGAACAGAAAGCCCAGAAGCACTGTCGGAAAAACGCTGCGATGGTGCGTCTTTGTACAGTGTGTGACTGGAACAAAACGAATGAATGCCATCAGATTAAAAAACTTGTAAAAAAAAGATTTCCGACATTATTAGAAGCCCCACCGTCTCGTAACAAGGTATAGCAGCTGGGTGGTTCTTTTATTGCGATTTATTTGTTTATGGGCCGCAAAGAGTCTGAATGGCCTCAGGTGCTTCTCTCCTTGTACCAGAGGATTCAGAAGCCAATAATGTGGCTGGTTTTGTCTTAATAAACACATACCAGGTGTTAGCAATTTGTCCTTAATGAAGTGTTGCCCTCTGCAGAGTAGTGAAGAACAACTATCAAAAACAATCACAGTCGCTCTCCCAAGAGGCCGTGCGTGGGGCTGAGACCGAAAGGGCAGGATGGATGACACGGGCAAGACGAGGCAGCCTATCTTACTGCATGGAACGCTAGTGGGAAAACGGCAGTGGAAAACAGGATGACATCAAGATCTTGTGGTTCTGAAGGAGACAGGCTTGAAAACGTGTAACTTTAATGAGAGTGTGGATTTAGCATGGGGTGGGCGGGAGCAGGGTGAACGAGAAGGGAAGGATCTGCAGACGCATTAAGTGGCGCTCTGAGTTGGCAGCAAATAACACAGATTTATGAACTTCATTAAACCACATTTCTGTTTCTTTATTGGGGCCTGTGGTATTTGGCCCACATGGAAAAAAACAAGGGAAAATAAAAAGGAGCAATGCTACTCTGCATAAATTGCTTGCAGATCTTCTTTGTACCCATTCAATTCCTCACCCATGTTTTTTTCTCTCTTGAGACGGGTCTGTTTTTGATGGAGTTCTCAGTGTCTTGGCACCAGGAGTGTGAGGTTGTAATAACATACCCATCAGTGTAGTATTTGGAAAGAACAGGTGGCTATCATTGGCAGATGTATTCTCTTTTCATTGCCATGATGGCATGACTAAGTTACTAAACTTTAAGTCTGTTCGCTTGAAAGGTGCCCAGGAGCTCTGGCGTAAGTTATGGAGAAGCCATTGGTTTCGTGTCTTGTGGTAAGCATAGGAGACAAACACCAGGTTCATTCTTTGGAATACAGTTAGGGCCAGCTTGAGCATTTTCCATCAGAGATGTGCATGGCGCAGTATTAAAAGCTCAGAAAAAGATGTTCTGTCTAATGTGGTGCACATTAGACAGAACATCTTTTTCTGAGCTTTTAATACTGCGCCATGCCCATCTAATAGCAGGATGTATCCGAAAATGTGTAAAGACACACTTTAGGATGCATCCTGCTATTAGATGGGGCATCAATGGAAGAGAGCCTTTTTGTGTCAAAAACTGTGAGGATAGATATAGAGTATACACTGGTCAAAAGTTGGAATAATCAGCAAAGACATTTATAATGTTACAAAAGATTTATATTTCAAATTGATGCTATTCTTTCTGTAAAAAAAAAAAAAAATCACGGTTTCCACAAAAATATATAAGTAGCACATCTGTTTACAACATTGATAAAATGTTAATAATTGATAAGAAATGTTTCTTGAATAGCAAATCAGCATATTAGAATGATTTCTGAAGGATCATGTGACACTGAAGACTGGAGTAATGATGCTGAAAGCAAATGACATTTTACAGTCAGTGAAAATGTTAAAAGTTATAAACCCCTAAAGTGATGCTTGCCTTCACCACTAAATATGTCAGTAAATAATGTAACTAATTATCAAAAATGTTTAAATATAGCATTATGAACAATGAAGTATTTCAATGAACATTTGGATTTCTGTACATGGACGCAAATGAGAACATGTGAGGAAAATAAGATTCAGTAGCTGAACGAACCTGTTTCCATTTAAGACTACTAGCATGCCAGTCATGGTGACAGACTGTTAGTTATCTGGTCCAGGTGGGCCAAGCTGATTTCAGGGCCTCTCATTTTAATGCGCGACTCGTACTAGAATGTGTGACTAACATGTTACAGTGGAGTCTTGCCACTTTGAACCTTTAAAAAATGTTAGCGCAAGGGTAAAAGGCCAGAATGGATAATACCCAGCTGTACAGAGCTTGTCACATAGCAATTTCAATGCCTTTCCCCTCACATTTTCACACAAAGGTACATGCTCTGAATGAGATGTAGTGACAAAGAAGTGTGTCTGCTAATTCAAGGTGTTTGAATGCATGTAGCACCTATTAACATGATCTGACACAAAGTCTTAGGAAGAACAATAGCATTCAAAAGCCATGGCTGCATCCATGTCTACTATATAGTAGACAATGAAACAGTATATGAAATAAGTAGTATGTATGAATTAATATTCATAAAGCAGCAGGCAAAAAGTACCCGGATCACTTACTATTTCCGGTGTGATTTTGAACTGTCTATGAGGCCACGGGAGAGGATTTGTGAATGGCAGTGAATTGACGCAACTGATGCTGGTAAGTCACATGACAATGACAACATGACGAATATAGCATGTCCAGATTATCAGATGTGTAAAGATTACCTGAAAACCATACTCAAATAAAAGCAGAAATACCTTACAGCGAAAATGGCTCCATTACAAGTTACAAGTCACCAATTCCACTACCAGTTGAGTAAAAGTCATAGGATATCTGATTTTAACAGTACTTAGCATTTTACTTATACTGAATGTAGGCTCAGAGATGCACTAGTCCTCAACAACTAAAGAGACATGCCAGTGAAAAAATAAGAAACAGTTGATTTGTGAGGAGAGCAATAACATCTTTATTTTCTAACATCGAAATAAAACAGAACACCTCAATACTGCAATAAATGGTTGGCACAGCCTCTTAAACATCTACTTAAACGCTCAAGTATCAGTTAAGCTAAAGTTTAAAGTAATGTAAAATTAAATTGTCAAACTTGCACAACAACTTTTGGCCTCATCGCTATTGAAAATGCCCTCACATTCGTGTAAAGTAGCCTTGTTTGGGTGAGTAAGGGCAAAACGCACAAGATATAGTACCTTCAATACCCTGTAGATGGTGGTAGCGCTTCTTTTGCAGCAAAAATTAACTGCTGCAGAATAAGTTAGGTGCCATGCAAAATGTAATGAGTAATTGCGTAGACTACACAATATTTATGTCGGTTACGATAGTCACTGTGTCAGATTATACGATTTTGACTCCTAAAATCTTGCCGTGTCCTGGACAAGAAACATATCAGACTACACGTTGCAACCCGACCATTCATCGCTTGCCGTCATGGTCTGACATTCGTTTCGAAAGCTGTCTACAGAAGAGCTTCTGTTCTCTTATTGGTCAGTGTCACAGATATGACGGAACTCATCATGGAGGACCAAAAAAACAATAAACATGCTAGATTTTCTGTCGTGACGTCGTGTAACGTGGCATCGGTTGTCAACCACTATGACACACTACACAAGATGAAGCGATCGAGTCTTGCTTCCCGACGCCCGATCGAGTCACAAAGTCTTTCAAATAAATCTTTAAATTACAATGTGTCTACTACGCTTTTTATGAGAGGATTTGTGAGCGTAGGACTTATTAAACTGGCACTAAAAAGAAACGTATTCAATGTTTTGAGGGATATTGAGCTGAGTCTAACTTAAACAATTCTGATTGGCCATTATTTTCAACAGTAACGCATGTGCTTGGCTACAATACTCAATGCTGCAAAATCACGTTGTAAAAAAAAAAGAATTTGAACGCAACGCATTTAATTTCACGTTAAACATTTTCCTCCCATAGAAAACGCTTAACGTGCCTTAATGTACTAAGACAGTGATATTAAATGACCAAACTCAGTAAACATCATACTAATAAACCATACTATGTACAGCAAAGCAGATGAGCCCAGAATATGAACGCAATTCATTTAATTACACATTGTTTTCCTCCCATAGAAAACCGTTAAAGAAAAAGCTTAACGTCACTTAATGTAGCCTACTAAGTGAGAGATCAAAGATCAAATTCTGCACAAAACAATTATTCTATATAGTATGCTTTATTAGTATAGTGTTGACTAAGTTTGGTCTTTTAATGTCACTGTCTTACATTTAGCCACGTTAAGTGTTTTCTTTATGGGAGGAAAATGCTTAACGTGTAATTAAACGAGTTGCGTTCATATTCTAGGCTCATCTGCTTTTCTGTACATAGTATGCTTTATTAGTTTGGTGTTTACCAGGGGTTAAATTGGGCCAGGGCCATCCGGGGCTGACCCCCGGCACATAGGCTTACGAGGGCTCAACATACGCTTGTCCGGGACTGTGGGACAAGTGGATTTTTTGAAGTGAACGAGAATTTTACTTGCCTGACCAGATAAGTAGCTTGATTAAAATGTCAATAACAATCAAAACGCGAGAATGATTAATCTAGCTTAAGTGGTGATTGATAGTGGATACTAGTAATGTACTGGCTGTGATATTGTGCTGTTGAGGCTCACGTAACCTCTTGAGGAGAATTCAAAACAAATGAGCTCTGCTCACACAAAGAAACTCAGTTACCATGTTGCAATAAAAATTCAATATGTGGGGTTTATATAGCTTGCTATTTACGACATATGATAAAGTTAAGCATCACACGACCGAAAGTGCTGGATTCCTGAATATCACCTCGATTGAAATTGACACTAATTTCATACAACAGTTCAATAAACAAGTAGTTAATATTAATTACTTACGTTTTAGGCGCAACATTGCCTGTTTTTTGTTCTATTGTAGCAGCAAAAATAGTTCCAAACGAAGCAGAACCAGCGCATCTTGCAGCTACGCTCAGCCGTTTTGAATGATTCAGCGTTTTGAACGAATGGGTTGAGTGAAGATTCAATGGCCCAATCATAAACAACTGCTTCATTCTTGATTCAGCCTTTTGAATGAATCGTTTGAATAAATGACTCAGTGGCTCACTCATAAAGACGTTCACTTGCCGCCATCTACTGGCGGTTTAATTTCATGTTTAAAAGTATACATTTCCCACCCACATTTCTTATGTTTATTCAAAAATATTTAAAGAATCTCATAACATTATTGAATGCAGTTGTACTTTTTCAGTGTAAATTATTTAATTTGGTAACAGCCCTATAGTGTCTTACTATTTTAATTTATCAAATGTAAGAATTTGAAGCTTATAAAGGTTAATAAATTGCCCCCAGGGTAAATAACAAAAATATGCAGATTTAAATATGTCACTGCTGATAAAACACTGATGAGAATATTGCTTGTTTCAGAATAAATTATATCTACAACACACACACAAACACACACACACACAAAAATCCAGTTTTTTTTTCCAGACAAGCTACTTTTTTACTCTTACAAGTAAATGACCAATTTAGTTGTCCAAAGGACAAGCACAAAACAGGGCTTGCTGTCGAGCACTGTATTTTGTATTTATATTCTCTCCTTTAATTGTAGCATCACTCTTATATTTGATACTGACACAAAGGAGAAGGCACAGGGCTACAGAAATATTTTATTGTCATCAGATGTAGCTTTGCACACTACCAGCATCTATAGAATGATTTTGATCAGCATTTTATTGTTCATAGCAGAGGGCTCTCTCAACTTGTTATATTTTACAGTTTGTCAAATGATACGATTTTGTAGTCTTTGCATACACATGCACCCATCGAAAACCTGAAACCACAGAGCCCCCCCACATAACAAATCCCAATTTAACCCATGTGGCCTGTTGCATGAAGCTAGTTGAACAAACTCTGAGTTTCAGAGTAGGTTCAGAGTTGACAAATCCAGATAAATCCAAACTGGTTAAGATCAGGATCAGATGTTGTACAACGCTTTGTATAAACTTTCTCTGTCAACTCAGGTTTAATCCAGAGTTTGCGATTAACTCTGAAGCGCGTGCACCTGAAAGTGTGACACGTGCTGCAAACAGCCAATCACGCGGAACATGCAGAGCGTCCGTTTGATTCACTTCTCGCGAGAGAGCCGCGCAATTCACTTCTCTTCTGAAGATTAGATCGATATGAAAAATATCATGAAATTAAATGCATTTACAAGGCAGGAATAAACACTGCTGCAGTGAAAGTTTGAGAAGATAGCTGAAAGAAAATATCTGACTATATCAATGCATGTGAATCAAAGAAATATGCCTAATAATTTATAAAATAATAATTTATATAATATTAGATTCACAAAGAGCTCAAATGAATACACATAAGCTTATTTTGTTTAAAAGCTTTATGCATGTATTATATTTGTATCAATTTAAAAGCAAAGTTAAATATTAATTGTCAAGCAGTTGCTTTATTGCATCAGATACGTATCACTTTACTCACAGCTGATTGGTCCAGTTTGGGTTTGCGATCTCTAACACACAATAAAACCTGCTCCGGAGCAGGTTAGCCGTGTAGCGCAAGTTACCATAGCAATGAAACCCGCTAAAAACCAATCCCCCTTCATAAGCCCGAAAAACCAGAGTTTACTCAAACTAATCTTGAACTTACCTGGGTAGAAACTGAAACCGGCTTTGTGCAACAGGCCACTGGTGTTTACCAAGTTTGGTTTGTTAATAACACTGCCTTAGTAAATTAAGCCACTTTAAGCTTTTTCACGTTAAGCGTTTTAGAATGTCCCAGCGACAGGCCTGAACAACCAAAGCAAAATCAAAATCTTTTGCCTACTCCCTGGAACACGCACATGTACCCCCGGTTGGGAATCACTGATCTAAACATTTGTAAAATACTCCACACAACCACTGGTTTATGACTTTATTTTCGATACAGTTCTTAATACAACTTATTTTATATAGTTTTTACCATGCCTAAAAATATTGCCTACATTTAAAATCGTTTAACAAACATTTTAGAAGTAAAAATGATACATTTAGGTCTAAAAGTAATTCAAGTGTAATCAAAAGTCCCGTCCCGTTTCCACCGCAACGATGCTGATTCTCCTGCCGGAGATGGGCTCGCGTTCTGCACACTTTTGAGCTTGTCAATATGCCAGTATTGTATGTGTTTTATGCAAATGTAGGTAAATGTGCAAATACAATAATTTGAATGTAGCTTTTACGTGTATTTACATAAAATACAATCGTTTTTACTAATACTCACAATGATGCCTTAGAAGGCAGCTGCCTATGTAAGCAGTAGCTAGCAAGGCAGCTCACTGGTTTTGAAAAAGGGGTAATGTGTTATTCATTAAGGATCCAATGGAAAAAGTGGTTGCCTGTGATGATCTTGTTACGCTTGTAATCACAGAGATATTACTAAACAGGAAATACTGTTTATGTCAAAACCATATGATATCATCAATAATCAATCACAACTTGAAGTGGTCACAAACAGGAACACATTGCTAACCAGTGGCGAATTCCTTGCAGTGAAGTGGGATTGAGAATGACGGCAGAATTAATAATGCAGAAAGTTCAAATGATAAACAAATGCAAATCTGCATTGCCTAGCCTTTGCCACCCTGGGAGAACTGTGACCGGCGCTGGGGCCTGTATCACACTGAAGAGGAAAGAGCCTGCTGTGACCATCATACATTAATATACCAGCGTTTCTCCCTTGATCCAACGACGCCGAAATCTGATTCTTCTCAGCATGATGTAAGATACAGAGCAAAAGTTCACATCTGCAAAGTGAGAAACTGATATGTCATTTGGTGTCTAGAAGCTGGATCGCACATTGATGTCTGGCACACAGTGTGCTGTACATGAAAATGCCATTAAAAGAATGTTCATCTTTTAATAAACTATTTGTATTCGCATTTTCATGTTTCATAGTTAGCTCATGTCTGGTTGTTTAGTCACATGACATGGACTAGAATATAACCATGCAACAATTCAACCATGAAAACTATATGATGTACTATATACCAATGAATGTTAACTTACAAAGAACCTTACATGACAAAACGTTAAGGAGCCGAGGCCAGGGAGCAGCTCAGAGGGGCTACATTAGTGGGTTTGACAGGTGATGGAGGTGTCTGCCACCCAGGAGGAGGCTGCATCACTAATCATCAAGGTCGTATCCAGGAGGGGCTGAGACATCACTCTGCTGACAGGGACGCCACAGGTCTAAATGTGGGTGGACTCTCAGTTCTCATTGAAAATCAATGACAATGTTTCACTCTCTGAGACAGGACAGAAGTGGCATTTCTTTTCTTTTTTTCCCCTCTTAAATACAATGATTTATAAGAAAACAAATATTGGTTACTTAGGTTCTTAGGTGGGTTTCTAATATTTTCCTTTATTTATTTTTTAACCTTTTGGTAGCTTAAACTTGGCTTGAAAGCACAGACTAGGGATACTGTTAAAGCCCTAAAAAAATAGTTGAAATTGTTAAATTTACTATAAAATGCAGAATTTCACAGAATTTGGCAAAATTTGGATGAGTAATCCAAAAGAAGGGCTGTACACTTAATACAGAACCTCAAAACTACACTTAGTTTCAGCGGTTAAAAACTAGACTAGATCGCCTAGATCGCCATCTGGTGTTAAAACTAAGCTCAGATTCTATTTAAGAGAGAAAATATCAGGATCGATCCAGATTCATTGTATCGCAAATCGAGAATCGATGGATTGTCCCAGCCCTACTACTCATACTCATGCGTGTGTGACGCTTGTGGTGTTTTCAGCATCTGCTTTCTCACTATATGAGGACATGTTCACCTCCAGAGCTGCTCTGAGAGTCACTTAACCAGTATTTCACCATTTCATTATCATAAGATGCACAGAAAAAGTCAAAGGTCTTCACTTCAACCAGACACCAAAATAAAAGTTTGATAAAAGAAAAAAAGAAAACTTGAGGAAAAATGACAGAAATATATTACTATTGTAGAATATACTACTCAAAATAATAACAAAAATAATAACAGTTTATAAAACATTATTTTTAAGAAATATCAAACACTTTTTCATCCATGTTTTAATTTAAACAGTAATCCTCTATTGTGCAGCACTTTGTTTGCCAAAAATGAAAGGAATTGTTCAATTTTCATTTTAAATTTTAAAAAATTAATTAAATTGTTAGTTTCATGTATTAATTTTACTACCACTGTTTTGATAATACATTTGTATTACATCATAAAACACAGAATACATAAAAATTTAAACAAAAAAAAGCAGCAATACGTTTCACTAAGTGTAAATAATAGCGCTATTTATATTTAGTGCAAATAGTGCCAGATACCATTTGCACCTCAGTGTATTGTAATATTTTATAAAACAGTATAATAACATATTCAGTGTATATGATTTTATTTGTTAAAATCATAGGCCTAAATGTATGCTGCCTTATTTGGACATTACTTGTCCCTGTCCCTAAATCCCTCCCCTACACCTAACCCTTAAAACACTTTAATCCCACTATTAAATACCCGTTAGACACTTTAT
The DNA here is from genome assembly GCA_003731715.1 of Anabarilius grahami. Taxonomy (NCBI): domain Eukaryota; kingdom Metazoa; phylum Chordata; class Actinopteri; order Cypriniformes; family Xenocyprididae; genus Anabarilius; species Anabarilius grahami. The sequence continues at coordinate 662,051 of RJVU01017170.1, forward strand.
ATCCACTTTTCGAAGATTTTCTTATTTTTTTATTTATAATAAACGCCTCTCCAAGCTGCAATGTGATGGGAAAAGGGAGAAGAATGAGTTTGGAAAAAGGCGGATTCCAGCTCAGGTCAGTCGTGTCAAAAGCTAAAGCCAATCACCTTACTCTCCATGCCACTGCTCCAATAACCAACAGGATTCCTTGTGTAATTTTGTCTGGTTCAATCAGACAGTGGTGGGTGGAGTTAGTGTAAATAGACTCTGCCAACAAAGGAAACATGTTTCCTTTGTTGTTTTTGTTTAAAAAAATTGTTAAAATTGTAATAAATTAAATTGTTAAAATTGTAATAAATTAAATTGTTAAAATGTTATAAATTCAATTGATTAGACATCCTTTTTGATTATTAACATTTAATTAAACCATCAATCAGAATCCAGAATTATTAAAACAGAAAACACAGAATAAAAGGAATTGGGGAAAAAATACAACGGACTTTATAGGGCCCTACTATACACAATAGAACATTTATTCACATTTAACCATAAAACTTTTATTGAACTTTAAGAACGTGGAAGAATTGTGAAGTGTGTTCCAAAAGTACAATAAAAGTTCATCAGATCCTCTCTTGTGGTAACTCAGTTGTGATCCCTCCAAATGGACTTTCTATTGTTGTCTCATGGCCACAAATGTCAAAACAAATATAATTTTCAATTAGTTTGCTCACCGAGCACCCTTAACTGAGCAATCATAGCAGAAAAGCTGTCAAATACGGCCCCTGTGATTCTTCTTTTATGATCGACAAACAGGCTGTCATGCTTTGGAGTGGAGTGGGAGACCGTTGCACTGGCTTGCCAGCCTGGCTGCCTGTTGAAAGTTTATAGTGCATTACAAACCTATTGATCACAGCTCTGGGCAGGCCTGCTGCTCTTACAGCAGAAAAAGAGCCTGTTGTCTGTAATGCAGTTGCACTGATAGGCCATTATTTAACTACAACATAATTCAATGGCCTTTACCGCATGCTATCACAACAACTAAAGAATAATATTGAGTCCCTGGGGTCTGGCCTTAAAGGATCGGCTTGCAAAGTGATTGCGGTGTCATTTCTGCTGCTGTGAACTTTATGTATCTCTCTAGGTGGCTGACACTAAGAATTCAGGTTATGTGCTGATTAGAAAAGTTAAGTCTGATGTGCCATTCCAGAGGAAAGTTTTATTGCTCAGATTTCATAGCTGAGAAGACTTGATGGAGTTCTCAGTTATGATTTATTTAAGCATCAACGCTGTTTCTCCTTAGAAGTAATGAATGTAGACAATTTAAATGATTGCTGACATGGAGTTTCAGTTCGTATATAAAACTCAAGGTCTTCAATCTTTTGTTTTTTAAGACTTTGGTATCTTTCCATTAGTAAAGTCTAAGCAAATGCCTAAATTTGCTCTATATGCATTATTGCTGTCTTGGAGAAAATTGGAAATATTAAATTTGTGATTTTTCCTTCCTGGATCATTTACATAAGAGAGTGTCCACTTATAAGTAAATAAATATTCATATAAAAATCTAGTTTAAAACACAAGTTCTTTGTCTTAGTTCTCTTTGCATTCAAGTTGAAAAAAAAAAAAAAAAAAAACATTAAAATTTTTTTTTTAGATTAA
>RJVU01017170.1:665466-691115 GCA_003731715.1 Anabarilius grahami
ACATTAATAACAAATATATATATATATAATCTTTTTTTTTAATTATTTTTTTTTTATGTATTTCTCCATCATGCTGTTGAAAGGGTCCAAGTTTTACTGATAAATAATTACATCCAATTGCAACTAATCAGAATCAAGCATTCAGTAGATATACAATCACAATTTTGACAGTGTTTTATGGTTTTAATTGTTGGATACAGTTAAGAATGTCAAGACCTCTGAAGTAGGACACACTAAAATCAACATTTTAAGGAGGGTAAAGACAATTGAAATGTTTAAACTCTCTACTTGTCCTACTCGGTTAATATTATGTAATGTAATAGTTGTAAAATGATATCATTAATAAGTCATGACTACATACTGTATGTTATTCCATTACTTCAACTCATTAAAATAATTTAACCAATTTCAACTTTATTTTTTAAAAAGTTATACAAGATCCAATTAGGCACAATTTGAGTTGAAATGACTTACAGCCAACTTGATTGAACGTAAGTTTTTTAAAGGTTGAAATTTCTGCCTCCAATGCTGTTAAAAATATCTTAAGGACACCTAAGTGGGGCATATTTGCGGAACGTGGCAAGTATTTTTCCCTCCATTTGGAGGTTTTTCAGACTACATGACTTTCAAGTAGGCAGCAGGAAGCACAGCCTCTGAGGTCAGCACGGGCCCCAAAAGCAGTCCTCCCAAAGTGACATGAAATTGCTTACACTGTCCACGCTGAGTGTCAAGCACAAAGTGTGCACCGGTGTGGGGCGGTTTTCGGGTTTGGGGGCTTGCGCTGCCATTGTTTGGTGTTATGTGAAGTGGTGCTCTGAATGTCCATCATTGTGTTCTAGAGAGAGTCAACCAAGCGATCAGAGGCTGTCGGGGAAAAAAACACCCCTGGGACAGAAGCCTCGTCCTGTCGAGAGAGACAGTCATGGTCAGATAATAATGAAGACATCATGGGGGCTATAGATAGGAGTCTTACTCAGTAGAGTCTTGAAAGTGTTTAGAGATTCTCGCAGCACTAGGGGAGCAGCCATTGATTCTGCCCCAGGTTTGCCTTATTGAGGATGGCAGACTCTGTTTGAGGACAGAATCCTAATTCTGCTCTGCCATTCAATTCGGGATCTCTGGAAGTGAGTCTCAGCCATTGTGCCTTGATGTTTGATGGCGTACTCAGCAGTTAAAGATTCATGAGAATCCATTATTCTGTTTTCTGCCTGTCTTTCTAGTACTATTGAATCAGCCAGTATGCATATACTTTTTTGGCAAGTGTGAAACTTTATAAATCTGTGTTCATAATATTGGATCAGCCAGTGATTGAGGATTAGAGTTTAATGAAAAATACTGATTCATCCAAGGACAGATCCACCCTTTCTTAGCAAGAATGATAGTCATATAATTAGATCACATAATATCTATATTTCATATCACACATTTTGGACATGCCAATTACTTGTTGAAAGGGAATAAAAACTTTTTTTCTAGACACGAAATATCAAATCCAAATGTCTTTCTTGGCTTGAACCCCAGGGTTAGTCACTAGATTTGCAAAGAGAAATTCACTTAACTGCAGTCTTACATTTAAAACCAATAGAGTTAGAACTCCTATATGAAATGCACATTATAAATGAGATCTCTTTAATATCTCAATTGTTTCTTCTAGATAGCAATGAGATTAAACAGACAGAAAATGGAGACTCAAAAAAAGTCTCTCAAAAAACAACAACCCAGTAATCCCAAATGTTTCTCCTCTAGAGTTTTAGAAGAGATCTCAATAATGCTTCAAACTGTGCTCAGATTTGCCAAGACACCAAATGCTACAATCAAAAGTCAGAGATCTCAATAAAAACTCCAGTTTTTCTCATCAAATTCTTCCTGTGATAACCATTTCAATTTTAAAGCTCTATACAGGGGTTCTCAACTCTGGCCCTCAAGGTCCACTTTCCTGCAGAGTTTTGCTCCAATCCTAATCAAACACACTTGAACAAGCTAATCAAGGTCTTTTAGGCTTTCTAGAAAGGGACAGGCAGACAAGTTTGATCAAGGTCGGAGCTAAACTCTGCAGGAAACTGAACACTGAGTGCCAGAATTGAGAACCCCTGCTTTAAACTCTCTTTCTTTATGTGTCAGGGTTATGTTTAGTTCTGTTCAGTTTGATTGTGTTTTATGGGCCATTTACATAACACCGTTTTCAACTAAAAACAGAAAACTTTTGATGCATTTTGGGCATCATTTACATGACAATGGTGCTTTGGAGGGCTCAAATGTATGAAATCATGTTTCAAAGTGCAAGTTTTTGAAAATGATACCGTTATCGTCTCCATGTACACTACAAAAACACGAATTTGTGAAAACAGTGGCATCATGCGCATGCTTATTACGTGTTCAGTCTTTAGGTATGTAATGTTTCTTTACAAGGTGACATCGCCAGCTACTGGCCTGGCATGCATAACACAGAGTTTTTAGGCGTTTTCACGGATCCTTGTGAACGGGGATCGTTTTGACACGAAAAGTACAGTTGTTCATCGTTGTTTTGTGAACAATTTCCCTGTTCCTGTTTGCCTGTGTTCTAGTTTCTTGTTAGTTTCCATAATTACTCATCTGTTGTCATAGTTTCTAATTAGTTACTCACCTGTTCCTAGTTCCTTTGATTAGTCTTCCTGTGTATTTAAGCCCTTAGTTCCATTTGTTCAGTGTTCGTTGCGTTTATGTTCATTTGGTTGTGCTATTCTGGTTTCCTGAGCTCCTTCATTATTGTGCACTTTACTACAGTCACTAAAATGTTAAAGTATGTCAAAACATCTCTCATTTGCATCTGTTTATTTCTCTTAATGAAATTGAGAGACAAATCTGATATTTCAGGGGAAAATACCTGAAACCTCCATGAAGTCATTTGAACAATGAAAGATCAACCACCAAGCAATACAATTTTCCTGGCTGTAAAGGCACTTGTATGTAAATCAATCAAACAAGCAAACTGATCAAACTCAACACTCAGTATATGACAGCACAATCTCCCAGAAAGCCACGGAAGCACAAAAATTCTTGCAAAACAAGCCAGAATGCCATTAAACAGCAAGAATTAAAACTTATTTATGACACGACCGATATAAATATATCACCCCAGCCACAAAGAGCTTTTCTTTCACTTATTGTGTTCAGTTAAATTAAATTTCTTGGCCCGGTTCCTGTCTACAATAATTCTGTCATCTGCTGTATTCAGTGATTAAATCTAAGTGTTGCACGTCTGAACATAATTTGGATCGGTAGTCTAGTCTATGTCGATGAATTATGACATGTGACTGACTGTAGCACATATGGTGCCACCGTGAACACACTCACCCCCTGCTGGAAATCAGTTTCTCTGCACCACTTTTGTGAGATACCTTAGAATCGGTTGCCATGTTGACATTTGCTGCCAACATTGACTGTTTTTGACACAAACTAGAGGCCAATCATAAAGACAGCAACAGCTGCCGCAGTCTTCATAACATATTTGCCCCAATATTCTGCCAAAAAAACCCAGTGGCTTAACACCCACGAACAGCTGCTCAGTTGGGTTACATGAGAGAATGTGCCTTTGCTGGAATGCATTATGTCTGATTGTTTTTGCTGGCATTTTTTGAATAAATATTAACATCTAAAATTACAGTTCTCTCAAGGGGAGCAAGTTCATGCACTTTTACTGAGCCCACATGCTAAAAATAAAAATTCATAAACAAAATGATTCTTTTAGCAGATCTTATACAATATTTATGTGGTTGGTCGACTGCATTCTTATAACATCCTTAGTTACTTAGGAAAAAGTTAATGGTCCAATCTAGCAAGAAGCTAATATTATTAGCCTGTGGAGATCACTGCACTGCAGTATAGCTTTTGAGTTTTATCTGCTGAATACAAAGGGTACTGCTGCTTTCAGCCCTGATGCAAGGATTACAGAAGAAACCTTTTTAGCTTCACACCTCAACAGCATCGACTGAAATTCACACATATATTTGTTCTCAGTCTCTAAGGTTGTAAGAATGTAGCCCCTCGCAACCTTTGAGATAGTGATGTTTTAAAGCTTTGTTCACCTTTCCTTGTAATGCACACGTAAAACTGACAATGACTGAAAAAGGAGTTTATTTTTGTTGTGTTCTGTTTCTGCCTTCTTCACTTTGTTTGGATAACCGGTTGAATAGTTCACCTAAAAATGTTGTCGTCATTTACTCACCCTCATGTCGTTCCATGACTTTATTAAGAATGCATTGATCGTTTTTCAATTCTTGAATTTGACCAATTTGACCAGTTCTTTAATTTGAATTGAGGTAGCAAATAGAAACTAGAATTGAATTTTGCATTGAATTTAAGCTGGAATTAAAATTCAAAGAAATTAATATACTCCAAAAGGTGTAAAAAGTTTGAAAAGATTGTCAAGTCACCATAAACTTGAAATGCTGGCTTGACAGGCATGTTTGAAAGGAAAATAATAATAATTATAAAAAAATTGTCTTGATGTTTAAAGGTTTTAAAGACTGTGCAGACGGGTTTATGGACCAACGTGGAACAAACACTTGATTTCAGAGTGCCATTACGTGCTGAATTTATTTTTATTGCAATTCCACTTATTCAACTTTCTGTGGGCAAAAGTGGCGTGAATTTTTACTTTGCTCAAATCCTAACTTGCACAAGACAGACTGAACGTCATAAGAGTTTAAGATGACATAAAGGTGAAAAAAATTACGACAGAATTTTCACTTTTGGATAATCTATTCCTGTAACATCATTATAGGATATGTGTTTGATATGAATGTTTTGGATTGTTTTTTTTCTTAAAGTTGGCATAAAATGAAATAAAATCCCAAATAGATACATTTGGCAAATGGTTGTAAATTCAATTCAACCAAAAGAAAAGAACATTTTCCAAATAGATAGGCGTTTAGATTATTATTGTGAACAATTCACTCATGCATATGTGTCATTTGACATTTGTCTCTTTTTAATCAAAACGTTAAAACTGAATCTTCTCACAAAATAATTCTCTCTGGTGATCTATGAAGGACTTTGTTTAAACCCATCTTTACAAGCTCATTTTCATCTTCCTAAATCTTTGAGAGCAACATTCACATCTCAAATTGTGTAGAATTAAGTCCTTGCCCGTTTTTTCTCTTTCAATTACACTCAGATTTATGTCAAAATATGGAAGAAAATCTCTGTCGTCATACTTCCATTTCATTACCATGGAAGCTTGTTTCCGCCACTGAATAAAAAATAAAAAAAAAAAATAAAAAAAGAGTGATTGCAACTTTTTATTTCACAATTCTGACTTTTTTCCTCACAATTGTGAGTTTAAATCTCACAATTCTGACTTTATAACATGCAAGTGAGTGTTTGAGTTATAAAGTCAGACTTGTGAGATATAAACTTGCAATTCTAAGAAAAAAAGCTAGTCCTAGACTAAAATGTATGTTTGAGCTGTTTAAACTGAAAGCAACTTGTACTGACGTATCTTAAAATATGTCAGTGCCATTGTTTTGTTTTTAGATGTATACCAATAATGCTTTTTTTTTGTTTGTTTGTTTGTTTTTTTCTAGTGAACATTTATAAAAGCTACTTAAATGCCCTAATTGAACTAAGGCCTAATCCTGGCTAAGGCTAAGCCCTGTCTGTGAAACCGGGCCTATAAGAGAAAAAAAGCCAGAATTGTGAGATGTAAACTTGCAATTGCGAGGTAAAAAAGTCAGAATTTTTAGATAAAAAGTCACAGTTATCTTTTATATCATTATTTTGTGACAGAAACAAGCTACCATACATTACTGTGCTTCTAACACTGCTATCATCTTCTTTAAGCTCTGACCTCAAGCATCATGCCTCTTATAACATTGACTTATACTGACTGGAATGTTGCTTCCACTGTGAAATCTGTTTTCAATTTTAGGCCTAATTGTTGAGTAAATTATGTATTTGAGTAAAAAAAGTAAACAATTAAATAAAGGAGAATTCTCGATCCCACACTGCATTTACTACGCAAGAATGAAAACACAGTGATGTTTTCATTATCTGTGGTCAGCTGGTGCTGTGTCAGCCTGGAACCTTTTATATTTGTCATTCCGATTGTTTATTTCTGATGATATGAATCAGGCACTAATTGAGACGATTCACAATTCTCTTTCTTTCTGTTCTCCTGCAGAAAAGCCGATGGCACAGGGGCCTCCTGGTGGTATATTTGGCATCTTGGGAGTGGTGGTGGTTGGCGGTCTGATTGTAGGAGTGGTGGTCACATTATGTATGGTGTACAGGAGAGGACAGAAGCCCCGTACAGAAACAGACAACGATCTGTAAGTACTTCACTCACAGGTGACATTGATTGTAGGCACTTTTTGCAATGGCCAATTTTGTCCCCATCACTTTATGAAATAGCTTGCAGTGCATTTTGTTTTCAAAATGTTGATATCACACAAACACACACACACACACACACATATATATATAAATATATATATATAAAGGTGATCTTTTTTTTTTTTTTGCATTCCATAAAAACAATATGATCTGCATGGAAAAGCTATTGTTACAGGGTACATACAAATTGTGTACTGCAAGATCTGCAGTAATACTAATCAAGTTATAGTGACCACTAACTGCTTTTTGCTAAATAAACACAAAAGGAACATTTAAAAATCACATGTATCTTACTTAAAGGTTGCAAAGTAGAAATTTTAAATAAAAAAATGAAAATAATACAAGTGCAATACCCCTACTTAATGCACAGATCTATTTTGAAACACATTATCTGATTTTTTGTCCAGTCCGTTATGATCATAACTGTCAATTATTGCATTTTCGGATTCAATCCCACATTTAAATACTGTCGTAAATCCAGATACTTTGTAGTATTTAGCTGTGTTTGAAAGCAGCCGCCTTTCAGGAGAGTAAAATTTGCTTTTTAATTTTTAAGTGAAACTTTTAACTTTATCACTCTATATGATATTATGGAAGCGGAAGCTTGTTTCCTTCATTCATTGTGACTTTTTATCTCAATTCTGACTTTTTTTCTCAAGTCAGAATTGTGAGATATAAACTTGCAATTGAGAGAAAAATGGTCAGAATTGTGAGACAAAACAAATAAAGTGACAATTACCTTTTATATATTTTTTTCATTGTGCAGCAAAATTTTATATCATCAGTAGAGATATTGCGATAATCAGTGTTGGGGAAAGTTACTTTTAAAAGTAATGCATTACAATATTGTGTTACTCCCTAAAAAGTAACATATTGCGTTACTTAGTTACTTTTTGTAAAAAGTAATGCATTACATTACTTTTGCGTTACTTTTTCACCTGGGCTGGGCTTGCTTGTTTGGCAAATGTTAAGGCCCTTTCACACCAAAAGTGAAATTAATAAGCCTCAGGCTGAAGGAAATGCATATTTACACCTGTACAGTAGAGGGCGCAGCTCAAACAAACCTTTCAGCTGTACTGCCATTCTGGATTATAGAAGAATAGGATACAGGAGAAGGAAGTTCAACACTCTTATTTCTAATCTAAAGTAATATTTGCTTGTTTGTATTGTTGAATTAGATCATTGAAGGTCAGCAGCAAAGACATTGGTTAATAAAGTGAGATTAAATACATAAAGTATCTTTGTGTAATTTAATATAGTTAATTATTACAGGTTTGCGTAAAATTCTGAGATTCCATTTCACCGTTTTTATTCATTTTGAGGAATACGGAATGTATTCGTGCAAGTGAGATGAGTAAATGCATGTTCACATTTAGTCTAGAACTACAATAACCATCATGTTGGCACATTACACACGACACCTCTGAACTTTATTTCTCTCAACATGGGGACAGGAGAGCTGTCAGTCAATAAATGTGAAAAAGTAACTTGCATTACTTATTTTAAAAAGTAACTTAGATATTTAGTTTGTAAATTGAAAAAGTAATGCATTACTTTACTAGTTACTTGAAAAAGTATCTGATCACCGTAGAATCTGATTACGTAAGTCAAGTTACTTGTAATGCGTTACCCCCAACACTGGCGATAATATTGCTTATATTCAATGTGAAATTACCAAGTACACTACAACAGGCTCGATCTGTGGATCCATTCATCACATTTATTATTTAACAAAACAGCAAAAATGCTTTTTAAATTATTTGTGGATAACCATAATGAACTTGTATTAATGCAGATGGCTTTTGAGGGTTGGAGAAAGAGAAGGTTGAAACAGTAATGCAGAGCCTGTCATTGTCACTAAATGCCAGTGACCCAGCTGGACAGAACATTTAAGACTTCAGCATTTGTCTCTGAAAGAATTACTCTGCATATCATCCTGCCGGGCTTCAGGGTACCTTAATGGAAGAACAACCTTCAATACTTTGGGGTCATCACACTTAAAATATCCAAGAAAGACGCATTTATGAATGCATCTCTCATTTTTCTGTTAGTGGATACACTTGATTGCTTAAGAGCATGTTACCTATTTGTTAAAGAGGCTTCCTGATTGCTATGAGGACCTGATTTGTCCATTTCTTGGTTTGAGAGACAGGTGTTTCAATCAGGGCTGATTGCAGGAGGCACATCAGATTAGCACCAGAGCCTGTCAAATCCCAAAGCTTGCCAGATAAACAGAACACTTGACAGTCAGCGGTTTTAAGCACACACTTCACAAAACTCAAGGCTACATGGGAACTTGGACAGACAGAAAACTTTGGTCCTGATTATCTACAGTGATTACCAGTATCTATGGTTGAGAAGGTTATTGTTATGATAAGTTATGGTTCTGGGCAGCGTTTCCCAAAAGCATTATAAGAAACAACTGTACAAATCATCTTAGAATTACAGGCTGTTTCCCAAAAGCATTGTTAAAAAAAAAAAAAAATGGTGTAGCTGTACAAGTGCTCTGGAGTAATCGTAGAGTGTTAAGGAGACAGAAATGTATAGGACAGCTGCAAAATTACATCTAATATATATATATATTATCTTTTGGTATGAATCATATCTAGATGCATTTAGCAAGTTTTAACATTTTTATACAGTTTCCAAGTCAGTTTATCTTAGGTATCAAAGTAAAACAAAATTACTGATCAGGACAATTTTCTTGGTTCAGTTCTTGTGGTCAACGATCTTATCAGTAGATGTATCAGTCTATCTTTTATATGCAGATTAGCAATATCTCACATTCTTACAGTATGTAAGATATCAAATGATATCATTAAAGCAGTTCTGACAGCAGATGGTGAATCAATCAGCAATATGTGCATCATATAACATAGACTTCTGACCCGATGTGGTCCAGGGTATCTCAGTCCTGACAATATTTCCCACTCTAATTTGTTTGGCCGAGACTCATGAAACATATTGCACAGCACTTGCAACCCATTCCCAGCTAAGTATTCCCTCTGAGACTCTTTGTAAAATGCTCAATGAGCAGACCAAAATCCAATTTGGCCACTGCCCTCATAAAAATATAAACGATGGGAGATGAATGTGTAGACATATGGCTTTCTTCTCTGCCATACGGAGACATAGACTCACACCCTGACTGCTTCCCAAGCGGGTCCCATTAGTAATTTCTTTAGTCATGCTTCAGTACAAAAACATTGAGTCGTAGGTACTGATATCACTTTCAACCCATACTGAGTCACTTGGATCAGTTAAAAGCACCATATTACAGTTTATTCCCATTCATCTTGTGATTTGTGAAGTTAGTGGTAATTTGTCCTTCTGAGAGGATAATTAATCCCTCGCAGGAGTGCTGGCTTCTGTCCTTCATGGGAATATCGCCCTGGCAAACCAGTGTAAGGGTGCATGAAATCTGGCACAGGATCCACCTGAGTTTTTAATTACCTCAGTGATGAAATTATGATGCTCATTTGAGAGACCCTCTCAAAATCCATGCCATTTCATTTTGTGAATTATTTTGGTTTGGAAGCAGAATTAGGCATCATTTGCTCCAAAGAGAGCTGGTCTGTTCAACTGCGTGAAGCATCCTAACCATCCAGTTATTCAAGGACTCTTGGTTCTAATAACATGCACTTAATGTCTGGACTTTTATTTTTATTTTTTTTTCAAAATACAATAATAATGCAATTCATACATACAGTGACTTGAATACACCTCTTCTATGATTATTATTATTTTTTTTTTTACATTCATTTAAAAATTTATTTTGATATTTTTGGGGGGCATAAAGTACGGAAGAGGATTAGGGCCAAGCAATAATAAAAAAATAAAACCATCTCGAGATTAAAGTCGTTAAATTGCGAGAAAAAACTCGTTAAATTTCGAGAAAAAAGTCGAGATAAAATGTTGAGAATAAAGTAATTAAATTACGAGAAAAAACTCGTTAAATTTCGAGAAAAAAGTCGAGATAAAATGTTGAGAATAAAGTCATTAAATTACGAGAAAAAAGTCATTAAATTACGAGAATAAAATCATTAAATTACGAGAATAAAGTCATTAAATTACGAGAATAAAGTCATTAAATTACGAGAATAAAATCATTAAATTTCGAGAAAAAAGTCGAGATAAAATGTTGAGAATAAAGTCATTAAATTACGAGAATAAAGTCATTAAATTACGAGAAAAATGTCGTTAAATTTCGAGAAAAAAGTCGAGATAAAATGTTGAGAATAAACTCATTAAATTAACGAATTTATTCTCGTAATTTAACGACTTTTTTCTAGTAATTTAATGAGTTTATTCTCGTAATTTAACGACTTTTTTCTCGTAATTTAATGACTTTATTCTCAACATTTTATCTCGACTTTTTTCTCGAAATTTAACGACATTTTTCTCATTATTTAACGAGTTTATTCTCGTAATTTAATGACTTTATTCTCGTAATTTAACGAGTTTATTCTCAACATTTTATCTCAACTTTTTTCTCGCAATTTAATGAGTTTTTTCTCGTAATTTAATGACTTTATTCTCAACATTTTATCTCGACTTTTTTCTCGAAATTTAACGGCATTTTTCTCATTATTTAACGAGTTTATTCTCAACATTTTATCTCGACTTTTTTCTCGAAATGTAACGACTTTTTTCTCGCAATTTAACGACTTTAATCTCGAGATGGTTTTATTTTTTTATTATTGCTTGGCCCTAATCCTCTTCCGTAATAAAGTAATGAGTGATTCAACTGAAGAAAAAAAAAGTTATTGTTCTCTAGAAAATAAAAATGTATTACAAATAAATTTTGGTATAGTCCTATACTATTATTTCTTTTAAAAACTATATTTTAACAAACCTGCTTCACTTATTAATATTAGATTTTTTTTATTTATTTATTATTTATTTATTTATTTTGGCCAAATCAGTCAAATCATACAATTAAAAAGTAAAGCAAAAGTCTCATTAAAATAATTAAACTCTTAAAAAAGAATTTTGGCATAATCCTTTATTATTATTATTATTATTAAATTATATTTTAGCAAACCTTCTTCACTGCTTATTGGGTCATATGTTGCTGCATATGATTTTAAAAGTTTTTTTTTTTTGTATACTGGGTGTAATGGAATAGGTTAACATGTTTTAATGCTTTTTCACATTTTTCACAAACTGTACATTATTGCAGTACCTCCATTTCCAGTCTGTCTGAAGCGCTCTGATTTCTACAAAGCCCCTCCTTCTGAAAAGCCCAAAGTGCTTTGATTGGCCAGCTGACCCTGAAATGCAACGCCCTTTACCATAATCATGAGCTTCAGCTTCCAAGACTTCTAAGGCCCTGTCCCAAATGGCACCCTAAACACTCGCAGTCTTTGTACGAGTCCGCACCGAGGGCACATATGAACCGTAAAGGGGATGCTCACGAGCACCCTTCTGAAACCTAAAATGACAAATGGGACACCCTACGGTCTCATGGACTTAACAGATATTGCGCTGTACAAAAGCTAACTGCTCAGGAATAAATTAATCTTAACCACTGATTCCTAAGTTCATCCATTTTTCCAAGGCCAAACAAAAGGATTTTGCTTTTGCATCAAAATACACTGTCTCAACGAAATGGTGCCAACACTACAATTCACTGAAGCCTCATCTTTTTTCTTTGCATATGCCTTTACATGACAGTGTATGCTAACATTGTGATGTAGACGTTTAAGGAAATAATATCTGGATTTCAATCTGTGTTTTAGGCAGGTTTGGATCAGTGTTCTCTGTTAGATAGAATAAATCCCTTTGTGGGATGACCTTTGTAACTTTGCATGCACATACAGATTCATTACACACTAAAGGCAAAGAGAAACAATAAAAATCATATGACACATTTAACATTTGATTCCCAATTTGCTTCAAAATAAATCAGAATACTGTCAAGACATGGCGAATGTAGACCTGTGAAAAGATTCTTGATATCTTCAACACTGTTTCCATGGTGATTATTCAAACTCTAATATTCATTTTGGATGCATTTGAGACTCTTAGCATGCTTCAAATTGCATGAAACTCGACACACACACGTCAGAGATGCCAGCCAGTAGACATGGGAAAAACCCTAAAACTGGACAGGGAGGAGGGCCTCTATAGCGCCACCTTTTCGCCACCTAAACCCGGTACATATATTGTTCTCATTATGCCGGACAGCTTTCTAATTTACAGTCTATATATATATATATAATATATTCCCTTGAAAGATATATTTAAAAACTTTTCTGAAAATAGTTAATGTGTTCATAGTTCTTTTTTTTTTTTTTTTTCTTATTGATGCTCTTGTTTCATCAGCCATTTTCTCTCTATAACAGCACATGTACTTTAGGCCTCTTAACTGTTTGTTTGCTTTCTTGTGCTGTCCCTCTGTGATTTACTCAGGATGCATTATTTTCCCTTCCTAAATGTGATTTATTTTGTTTGCCGTGACTGTCATTATTTATGAAGGAAAAAAATAAGGGGGTTTTCAAATCATCATAATTTAACTTAGTGCTTTTGTTTTCCCACAAGAATCCTGCATTTACCACCCAGCAGTGAATGGAGCACTTGTGTTTGTCGGTAAATGTAAATCACCCCGTGCAGCTGCAATAAGTGTCAAAACGAAGCGCTCTGCTGTAGCTCTAACACGCAGACAGTCGCACCTTTTATCTGTGTCAAGAGTCAATACGCTTAAGCCGTCCCTGTGAAACGGCACCTAAGATGGAGTAGTCTGCTGAAGACCTGGCATCTGCCCACGTTATCTCTCGCAATCAATCCACAGGCCTAAAGAGACAAATAAAGCACACTGATTTAGTCTCAGAGGAATGAATTAGGAACAAACGAGGCTTTCCTCTCTCTTTCTCTCTTTCTCTCTCTCTGCCTGCATCGCTGTCTTTCTCTGCTGCTTTGCTTCAGTAACCACTCTCTCTCTCTCTCTGGATCCTAGCATCGCAGTGGCTGATAGCTGTGTGACAAAGCCAGAGGCCCCTGGGACTGAGGCCCCAGAGAAGCCTGAATCCCCCACCAGGAAAGTAAAGGCCACGGCCTCCTAGTCAACCCCCTTTCTGAATTTCCCCTCATAGAGTCTCTGTGTGGCATGATGGCCTCCAGTTTTGCCTGTTGAGCTCTGTGGGAGCAGCATTTGAGCATGATTAGGAAATATTGTCATGAATAACACAAAAGAGCAGTGGGGGAGAGTGAGGAGTGTGGTATAACACGGGGTAAGTCATAAGATCATTAGATGAACCAATTAGAAATTAGATGCTGCTGTGAAATCACTACTATACATGAGCATCGCCGTACTTGAGTGACAATAGAAATCGACAAAAGACTCTTCGTACAAACCCAAGGATTTAAAAAAAAGTACAGTTTTTGGATGACTATGCAGTAGCCAAAGATGAAGAAAGACCTAAATGATGTGTGCAAGCACAAAGTTAAGCTTTTTGAAGCGTGCACTTTCATCATGCACTCTTTTGATGAAAAGTTATTTTGCGTAACAATCATTCCTCATGAGGTTTCTCATCTAGTTTCTCTTTTAAAACTAAAACTGCTTTATACTGACCCACACTGAAAACTCTGCTCAATATGCTAAAACATGTCTCCCTGCCTCCGTTGGTCTCTTTTCTCTCCTTGTGCTGCCTCGCAAGCATGTTTTTGTCTGCATGTCCAGAATACGTGTCCCTGGTGAACAGTAGTCCTCATCTGCATGTTGGTGGTGTTTCTGTGCTTGTCTATGTTTGTATTTCTATTAGGAACCCTTTTGACTGGTGGAAAATGAAACTTGCTTAAACGATCCTTCAAAACATTGATCGCAAGTACGGTAGATTTTGGTGTTTTGATATGAGGGTGATGATATGTAATGCCTGGTAATAACATTTCTCCGTTTTTTTGCAAAGTAGATGAACTTGCTAAGACAACAGGATAGTTATCCGTTAATCAACCATTAATTTATTAGAATAAAAAGAAATCGATTGTTTCTAGATTAAAATTCTAATTAAAAATCTAACAAAAATTACATTTCTGATCTTCAAACTGTTACTTAGTTGTCCTAGTCTAAACCCCAATATTAATTAAAACAAAATGTATTTTTTGAAAAAAAAAAAAAAAACAGTTCTAGAATGCTTGGCCTAAAGACAATATTGGGGACAGAGGTTATTTGTTATAATAAATAAATAAATAAAAGTACATGCATATACCAAATAGAGAAAAATAGAATAGAATATATAACTTAAAAAATTTGTTACATTCATTTAAATTAGTAAAAATAGTTAAAATCAGGAAAATTCTACTTTATATTAATAACTCATGGCTTATGTAAAGATATGAGTTATTAAGCTAGCAAAAGTGCAAAGTGATTTTAACTATTTTTACCAATTAAAAAAATTTAATAGGTTTCAAAAAGTTATAAAAAAATAATAATAATTCCGGGCAAATTAACATTTAAGCACTCGAAAATAAAAAGTAATTAAAGTAGCACACACACAAAAAGAAAAACTATTATCATATCCTTTCAAATGAAAACTTTTTTTTAATTGTGTCATTCAGTGTGATGTCTATGATTAAAGTTTAATGGAGTGGTCTTGAATCTAGGTGAAGAACAAATCAAAGCTTTTCAAAGTCACGACAAAGAGTTTGGCACATCTATAAGAGTATGTGATCTCAGGGCCTGTTGACAGCTTTAAAATGATATGTGTAAGAAATAGTCAATTCCCATAATTCCCAGTCCTCACGGAGGCCTAAATGGCACGACGGTTGGTTTGCTGATCATGAAGAACGCTGCTGGCGGTTCAAAGAATCAATCACTGAGATTCAGTTCTCGATTGATGGGCAGTCTGTGAAAACAGATAAAGGCACAATGCAATAAGGCATAATTTCTATCCCTAGGGATGAGTTTGTGATAATAATTCATTTTATGTTGACACAGAGGTATATAATCGATGCAGTCTATTTCCTTGATTCTAAATGTGTTCCTGTGTACGATAATAATGTGGCACTCTTTGATTTTTGAGAGCAGTGTGGCCCATAAGTGGACTGGTATTGACTTCTGACAACCAGAGCTGAAGTGATATTAAAGGCTCTGCTGCAATAATTTAACTTCCGTGCACTAGCAGAAAGCATGTTACAGTGTCAGGGCTATGACAAGGTTGATTATAAGCCCAAAACAACAATATGGATTGGGTTTGGGTTCCCTTGAAGAGATTTCACAGCACCTGAAATGTGCTGCATCTCAGATTAGATAGATAGATAGATAGATAGATAGATAGATAGATAGATAGATAGATAGATAGATAGATAGATAGATAGATAGATAGATAGATAGATAGATGGATAGATGGATAGATGGGGTCTGGTCATTTTCTGATCATGTCATTTCCTCACTCTTTCTGAATCACAGCAGATCTTATCTGATACAAAGAGCAGCACATCATTGGCTGCTTCATATCTGATTGTGTTTCCCCTGTTGCACAATTAGAAGTGTCATTAGCATTTAAATTACCAAATAAGATTGTGATCAACAGAGATCAATGGAGGTGCCAGAGAGTGGCCTCACTTCACATCCTGCCCACAGAGATTTTTGGACCTGAAGTTATAAAGAAGCACAACATAAACTTGGCTTTAGCAACAGGCTGAGTTGCAGCTCAGCCTGAAGAAAAAAGGCAAACAAAGGAACAAAAAAAGACATCATATTTAAACCTTCTCTTCTTCTCTACGGATTTCTTCTCGACTGATAGCCACACTTCCTTTGTCAAAGGATCCCAGAAAGTAATTTTCCTTATTTTTCTCTGTCTATCCTCCCTTTTTTCTAACCCTTTCTCTTAGATTACTCTTTTCAGAGCAGGGATTAGCTATGTTTTTCTCTCTATCCCTGTCAAATCTCCCCTCTTAAGCTGCCCTGAGCCTTTCGTGGCCAGCAGAGCAAGGAGAAGGGCAGGTCGTGAAGGTGGCCAGACCTGCACTCCTATGTTTCCTGCCAACAATCATCGTTCATGCGTTTTCAAGTATTTGGATGCACCAGTCAACCTGTAGGGCTATTCATGTCAGAATACTTTAAATCCTACCTAATGGTAGACTGGATTCACATTTGCATTAGACACAGACTAAGGATTTATAGTTGTTAACCTCCAAGAACTCGTCTAACATCATAATGCGCACTGTGTCCAAGAATGTGTTTACTTTGGGATTTTCATTGGCTTACTGTAAATAAGTACTCAGAGATTGGCAAATCATTTTATATAGAGACATACTGTCCAAAAAAAAAAAAAAACACAAAATATGAAGGATTTCTCTTTTCATAATGGCTTATAATAATTGTGAAAGATGGAGACCATTTAAACCATGGGGATACAGTCACACAACATGTATTGTATATCATTTGTTTTATAAAAAAAAATATATAGACATGATAAAATTGATTACATTTCTATATTTATATTATTTATGGATATATATCATTCTGCTTGGACTCTTTTTGCAGGTTACAAACAAGTGACTGGCTTAATGAGTGAGTCATTGAATCATTCATTCAAACGATTCATTCTCAAAACTCAAATTCACTCAGGAAGTAAACAAGCGATTGAGCTTATAAGAGTGTCAATAAATAATTCATGTAACCTTTTTATAAAAAAAAAAAAAAAAAAAACGCTGATTAATTCAGGGTCATGAATACTTGTCAGGTTATGCTGTGGCTTTTTTGCATTTTCAATGGGCAATTGTAATAGTGGGTCTAAAATTTGAGTTGCTTAAACTCAATTTCTTGCTTACTGAATTGTTTCAGCATGGCTGAATTTCCTGAGTGACACTTGCTATTTATGGACAATACCAGCAACACTTGTGGCGTCGAGGGGTCAAAATAAACAAAAAAATGGAGCTAAAAGATTAATATTTAATTTTTTTGTTTATTTTGACCCCTCAACACCACAAATGTTGCTGGTATTGTCCATAAATAGCTTTGTTTTTATTCCATGCACCTTGTTGAGTGTGTGAAGTTGCACCAGATCAATTATAATATACTGCAGTGGCACTTGGACATAATATTCAGAAATGTGCATTTGCACGTGATAGCTATTGCTTACATACGTATGTGGCATTTCAAATATTGATTGATTTCATACGCCTATGAAGTTTCTGGGAATATTATGTGTGTTATATGTTTTTATTTTAATTCAATTTTCATTTTACTTCTGTTTCCTTGAATTCATATTACAATTCAGCATCATGTTTGCTACATCAATTCAAGTTCAGAATTCGATAATACAGAGAAAACTGTATTAGAAATGTTGATAAAAGGCATACTTTGGAATGTTTACACCTTTATGATGGTGTGAAGTCTGCTGTGTTTTTCAAATAGCTTTTTTGTGTGTGTGTGTGTTTATGTTATCTGTGTGGTTTAATTACATCTAAGTGTCATAAAGCCTATAATGATTTTGCTTTTAGGTGATGATAAATCAACTAATTTGCTAACAGTTCTTTTCCCTTTAATATTTCCCCTTATTATTTAAAGTGTTAAGAATCATTGTCTTCAAAAGATGTAAGATTGTTAGATTATGGTGTATGACGTGTGCCATTTGAACCAATGCAGTTGAAATGCAACAGATCTGATATCATTGGGCAGAAGCGTGAGTTATTTTCCACTTGTTGTGTCTGGGGCCTTTCTTTCCTGGTGGATTTTAGTTGCCAAATCAATTGTTCAGCTCTGTGATTCATACCTGGTACACATTTGAATTAAAGCACTATTCTGTGTCTCTGTTTGATACCCAATAAAGGAAAAAAAGGTAAACCACTGTGGTACCTCATAAGTCTAATTGGATCAATAATTACATCAATTTTCTCTATAGAGCGAGCGTGTGGAATTCAGAATGGGATCAAAGAGGGAGTGATCCTTTTTATACGAAAAGAGAGGCTGGATAGGAGAAAGTTTCTGAATTATTTAGCTGCCTTTCATTATTTTGTCCCTTTGAAGAAAGATAATGGTGCATCTGGAAGTGACGCTGTCTGTCAAGGCTTATCCCTCTGCAAATCTGTTTCTATCTCTCTCTCACAAACACAAACTCTCTCTAGCTGTTCTGAAATGTAGCGAGCAACATAGACAGCATTTTAAATTAATTGTTGACTCAAGAATGAAAAATCTGTCATATCCATATGATTTTTTTGTTTCTTCTTCTGTGGAACACAAAAGGAGAATTTTTGAAGAACATTGTGGCTACTTCTTTCAATATAATGAAAGTGAATGAGGACTGGGGCTGTGAAAAAACACCATGAAAGTACCATAAAAGTGGTCTAGATGACGTATGAAGTCTTTTTGTGAGAAATAGACTGAAATTAAAGTTGCCATTTTTGTAAAATATTAAAATAAATAAATAAATGAATAAAAATCTCTCTAGTCATTATAAATGCATGGTAAATAGTGTACATTTTTCATGGAATAAAGAAAGACGTATGTGTTTGGAACAACAGATGAGTATTTTTATTATTTTTGTTTTTTGATGTTAACTATTCCATTAAGGCTTCATGCATCCCCATATGCATTTTGGGGAATAACCTTAAAACTACTGGTAATGTAATGTAGTTAAACTACAGTCAAGCTACTCTTTTGAAAAAAGTAATTTGTTATACTACAAGTTACTTACACAAAGTAGCTACCTACATCAGTATCTTTTTAAATGTATAATCATTTTTATTTAGCACAAACACAACATTTGAATTAGTATATCAGGTTCTTCCAAGCTTTGTAATGGTAGTGAATGGGGGTAAAGATTTTGAAGCCCCAAAAAATACGTCCATAAAATAATCCATACAGCCTTCTGAAGCGAAGTTTTAACTATGTATATTTTTTCTTATAAAAACCCGTTACTTCCCTTAAGAAGGCCTTTATTAACCCCCCAGAGCTGTATGGATTACTTTTGTGATGGATGGATGCAGTTTTCTGGGACTTCAAAATCTCAACCCCCATTCACTAACATTATAAAGCTTGGAAAAGCCAGGATGTGTGTAAATATATCTCCGATTGTGTTCGTCTGAAAGAAGAAAGTCATATTCACCTGGGATGGCTTGAGGATGAGTAAATCATGGGATAATTTTCATTTTTGGGTGAACTATCCCTTTAAGGAGGATTATCTTCAGGTCATCAGGTCATAATTTCCTACTTTATACAATGTGACATTAAAAACAGTGATTTTTTCTTTCATGCTACACCAACTTGAGCTACTGAAAATATAATGAGGTTAGGTGTGTCATATAGGTTGAATCCCAGATGGCACATTTCTACGCACTTTCGTTCTTGTGGACTTACAATGGCTGCTGCATGCATGTGTCCGTTAAGTCCACGAGACCGTAGGGTGTCCCATTCATCATTTTAGGTTTCAGAAGGGTGCTCGCGAGAAGGGTGCTTTGTGGCCGCTATGCACTCTCGATGCGCACTTCAAGTTTGCGAGCTACACAGAGGACTTTACCCGGCAGTCAAAGTGGCATTATGTCACGAAAGTGCGGACTCAGAGGAAGACCGTGAGTGTTTAGGGTGCCATTTGGGATCCAGCCATAGTCTCTGAGGTCAGACTGACGGCAGAAGGTCTGGACTCCATAGCAGCTTTCACTGGCCAAGGACCAACCAGAAGCCGTCTGACTGACATGTTAAGCAAACAATCACAGTTCATTTTGTTCAGAGTCATGTTTAGGGGTGTGAATATTGTATGTTACGTTGATGTCCCTATAATAACAGACCAGCGTGTAAAACTCTTGGATGTATTTTAAAGAGTCCATGGCGTGAACTTCATATACTTTTTAAAAATCCAGCATTTAGTTGATCCTGGTAAGCACTCATTCTCCCAGTTGTAAACACGACGCGTTTTTTCTTCCATAAGGGGGTTTGAAACTCCTGAAGTGTTTCCAATTTTGTGTGCCTTATGCATCAGATGTTTAGCCAACGGTCTGAAGACGTGACATCTGAAGCTGAGACCAGGTGTGGTGCTACTTTTAGTTACTCCCCAACATGAAGGCTGTTTTAAAATGTAGAAACTTTCAAAATTTAAGGCCATACCAAAAAGCATCGATGGAAAATTATTTCATATCCCACTATTTGTGTGTGCTATGTATTGTATGCTTATTAGAGCATCATGTCATTAGCTTTGATTAAAACTTGCTTACTTCAATCTCTGTTAAAATCAATCAAGTCTTCTGTGCCACATGGAGCTGCTGGTAATGGAGAATGTTCCAAATGTTTGGTTAGGATGCTGCTTTAGAACACATCTGCCTACAGAGTGTGGCAGTGATGACATATTCTTGTAGGCCAACATGGAAGTTAGCATCACTCTAGCAAAAACCCAATAGATTTTTTTATTCATTGGCTTTTGGATTACCAGAGTAAATTATCTCAACAAAAGTTAAATTTTGAAGCATTAATACAATCGCCAAAAGTAAAAAGCTAAATGTAGGCACAGAACCACCAAGTACAACATGTTTCTGAGTCAGCATCTTTGTTGATCCTGAAGCAACATTCAAATTAACCAGTCAGATTTGAGAGACAAGTTTACAGTTTGTCAAGTTTAGGCTTACAAACAGGGTTAGGTTCTTCTACATACATGTTATTCACTTATCATTTCCCTCTGATTTTAAGGGTGAAGTTATGGGTAGGGTTAGATTTAGAGGTAGGGATAGGGTTAGGACTCATTTTCAGACATGAATGTTTCTGCAGGATCATAAAAATATATGTTGACCCAGGATGAGACTATAAAAGCAGACTATAGTGAGATGTAGTCCCATTTAGCACCCACCTTTTTTAAGCTAAGTAAAAGCTTTACAAAAGTAGAATCAAATATGAATAAAATGTGAAAATATCTTGAGCTTGTGTTAACCACAGACATTATTTCATGCATTTAACCAAAATTCCATTCCATTTACTTCAGGACGCTGAACCAGATGTTCCGGGTTTTGGCCTACAAAAATACCTCATCCTTGCAGTACTCTATATGTTTTGGAGTAATTATTTTAGAATTAGCAGGCAGTTAGAGAGCAACTTTTCAGATAGTGATCTTAGTTTACATGGTTTTCAAATTGTATTTTAGCATTGGTGAATGTTTATTTGAGTCCTGTAAAATCCAGATACTGACTGCGCCTGGACAGATGAACATGTCAGTGTTAGGACTGCAGGCGGCTGCTGATTGGATGCTGCCTCACTGCAGTACATCTGTCTCCAGCTGTGGCCAGTTGGGAACGACTTCTGAGGACATAGGTCAGGAATACCCAGTCTGCTGTAATTGCACTGTGAGTCTGTCTGAAATTTAAATAGAAGCAGGCCAGACAGACATGAGATCCTTTTTGATCTTCATTGGTGATGTTATTGCAGAACATTAGCTTTTTCTGCACTTTTTTTTTTTTTTTTNATTTACTAGAAATTTAGGGGTGAGAGAATCTGATACCACAAAAATAGTCCAAACAATATCAATATATCCTGTTTTATTGCAACTAATTGCACACAATTATATACAACTCTGAAACTCTGCATAAAAGAGTGTTAATTTGTTGAACAGCAGACAGTAAATGAGAGGTGATACGCAGTGATAGCACCTCACAGTGTGGATGGAAAAGAAACAGCACATTCTAAAAACTCTGCAGTATTTACAGATTCTTTCATCACAGCCTATAGCAGTGTTTAGACTGGCAGTTACATTACTCATATTTAGAGCAGCTTAGAACAACTTCAGTCATTTGCACGCTTATGCAGATTTGTGGTTTGCTAGAATTATGGACTCTTGGCAGCTTTTATGTTAATTATAATGCATCATCATTATCCTGTGTAATTGTTGTCTGCGTGAAAAGTGCGAACGTAAATGTTCCATTTCTTCAACTATTTATCTTTTTGTAGCTCTTTTTCTTCATTTTCATCTTTTATTTATGGATGAGTGTGTCTGTAAAAAGGAAGTAATACCTGGAGAAAGCATTCGGGTTATCATTGCCATCCATCACAATGAAATTTGCAAAGAAGAATGTGATTTTAAATGTATGCCATCTTTGCTTTGCAACATCCTTTAATATAAAATTCAGAACACTTTCTCTAGTGCAAAAAGACCATTAATTGAAACTATTTTACACGTTTGTGGATGAATGTAACAACACATACTACCTATTAAATGTTCCAAAACATAGCCTGTCCAGTCACTGAGATAATTAGAAGGAAGTTGATACTGTTATTCCTAAACACCAAAAGAACTAACGAAAAGAGGAACATTTAGGAAAACTGGCTGTGTGTAGCACCTGCAGCTCTGCAGATCTTTCTGAAGTATCCCGATATTAGAAATTAGCTGCTGATCTTTATTTTTAATATTAAGGTTCCTGATCATTTATGTCTGATAATTTTAACAGTTTGAACAACACACTGACACATTCATTTTACATATGAAGAGGGTATAAAGTGCTGCAGTGATTTTTGTAAGCAGAAAATTAGCACCACCCTTGATCACTCGACAAAAAACAAATAGGATTTTTCCATTGGCTTTTGGATTACTGCGTAACCTGAGAATGGGAACTCGTGCTGCATCCCCTAGAGGGTGCTATGGGGATGCACCACAAGTTTCCAATCGAAAGGGAACGTCTCGGGTTACGCATATAACCATGGTTCCCTAAGAAGGGGAATGAGATGCTGCGTCCCCATAGCAACCTCTAGAGGACCCTAGAGTGTCCCGCATCACGCCCTCTAGGGGACACAGCATCTTGTTCAGGGAACCATGGTTACATGCATAACCTGAGACGTTCCCTTTTGAATGGGAACTCGCACTGCATCCCCTAGAGGGAGATATGGGGGCACCCTCTAGGGGATGCAGTGTCTTGTTCCCCTTCTCAGGGAACCATAGTTACATGTGTAACCTGAGACATTCTTACATTTTGTTCATAATCATAATCTTGATGATGAACACAACTTGTACTAATTTTGAAATCTAAATACAATCGGAAAAAGTAAAAAGCTAATCGCAAGCTATAAAAAAAACTACACTGTAGTCACATGACTTCACCATTAAGCTTCCAATAGCTCTTTCAGTCTTCAAAAAAAACCAAAAAAAAACAAAAACAAAAACATTTTACCTGAAAATTGGAGTTAGAATAGTTTGCAAGAGCACAATTTTAAAGACGAGGCAGTAAAAGCAAATGCCTTTTTTTAAGGCAATCAAAAGCTTTACAGAAATCACAAGGGTGTATTACTGATGTATTTTATGTCGTAGAATAAAACATGAACATATCTTGAGCTTGTCAGGCATTTAGCCAAAATTGATTTCAGGAGAATGGAACAAGATGTTACAAAAGGCTAACTCATTTTTGGGTTTTGTTCTAAAAAAATATGTCATACCTGCAGCACTCTATTTACATGGAAGTCTTAAAGGCACTGCAACAAACAATGACCCATTTAATTGTAAGAGTCAGAGAGAAATTATGACTGATTTGGATGTAAAAAAATTTATTAAAAAAATCTTGAATTATAAGTGAACCTGATGAAAAAAATATTAAATAATATTAAAAGCATTAAATTACCCCTTCTGAGTAAATTACTGCTCACTCATTTAGAGCACAGTCCTTTAAAAGTAACTCTGGGTTGAGTGCTTTGCTTAAGGCCACAGTGAATACAGGATCTCTTTAGTTACTGACTCACATCGTTTTGGTGATGAAACCTACAACCTTTGTATTGGCAGCCCACAGATGGAACATTAGGCTTTCAACACGATATGTGTGTGTGTGTGATTCTGTTCGGGTGAATGTCAAGAAACCTGTCAAGAACACGTTGAGCCTTTTTCAAAAGAAAAATAAGTGCAGTTTAAAGGAAATTAAGGCATGTTTTTAGGCTTATGGAGATATTATTTTCAATGACAATTAAGCACTCCATCCTCACCCATTCACATTACTGTAATGTAAAATGTTTGAGAAAAGTGGAAATTACATACATACATACATATATAAATCCGTAGTTTTCAGATGCATTGCACTACAGTAATGACATTGTGGTAATTTTTTCACAGTATTGAGGAATTTGCATAATGTTATATTGCAAAAATCTTAAGGGGGACCTATTATGCACCTGTATACAAGATGTAATATAAGTCTCAGGTGTCCCCATAATGTGTCTGTGAAGTTTCAGTTCAAAATACCCAACAGATAATTTTTTATAGCATGCCCTAAATGCCCCTATTTGGGTGGGAGCCAAAACATGCTGTTTTCATTTGTATCTTTAAATGGAAATGAGCTGCTGCTCCCCACCCCCTTTCCAGAAGAGGGCTTCTTGCTTCAGATACTATGGCAACAACAAAATCGGACAACCTCACACTGCTGAAGAGACTCAAGAAGAAGTAACTTTTAGAATGCAACAGGACGTTTCTGAATGGTTAGTTGATTAATTTATATAATTGTTGTAGAGTTAACTTTAGTAATATTCATTACTAAAACCAAAAATAGAACAGTTATAATGATTATGTAGCTCAGACTAGCTGCTCTAGTGAGGATATAAACATGGCGGACTGTGTGCCGCTCATTCAGGGGCGGGATCTATGCTAATATGGGGGAAATGATCACCAGTTGTGGGTGGGGCTTGCCCTACTGTGACATTACAGTATGGAGACAACTGGAACAGCTCGTTTTGAGAGACTGTTTCTGATTTATGGGGATAATATAAAAAAAGAGTGGATGGATTTTTACCATTATATGGTGGCTGTTTACATACACTGTGGACACACATTTATGTTCAAACACCATGTAAATGTTTTGCACAATAAGTCCCCTTTAATGGTTTAAATGTTTTTAAATTTTCTATTTGCAAATTTGAATTCCATTTTTTAATTTCTGATTTTGGTGTGAATTTTGTCTTGGGAATGTTCTGTGGGATTGCCCTATGTGTGTATCTGCTGTGAGTGATTATACAGATCGTTGGGTGCCAGTGCCACGCCATGCCGTTCTGGTGTGCTACAAGGTGATGTGAAGTGGAAGTGATGTGTATAAAAGAGGAAATGGAGAGAGGCATTCATGCGCAAAGCTGCCCTGACTTTACAGAGCCCGCTTGGCCTCGTGAAAAGGTCATGCAACTCAACAGCGACATGTGGCGGCGTTTTTGCCTTTGGAAATGTGCATGTTTTAGTGCATTTGTGTAGAAATGTAGATGATGCCTGTCTGTCCCTTGATCTATTCTTTGACACACACACACACACAAACTCATGTTGGGTTTCCAAGTTTTATAGGGACTTTCCATAGACAAAATGATTTTTATACTGTACAAACATATATATATATATATATCC